>JAGKTI010015823.1:0-18496 GCA_018397915.1 Birgus latro
AGTATTAATTTGCGGACAAGTGACTAAAGCTGTGGTAACTCTTTTATTGATATACTGTATACTGTATATATATATATGTGTGTGTTTGTGTGTGTGTGTGTGTGTGTAAAATAGCTCATATCGAGGATATGTCACCCATGTGCAGTATCTTTTTCTTATTCTTGTGGTGGCCTCACACTATAAGAGAATTTTATAGGATATTTTTAAAGGCTTACTAAGGCAAATGTTTGCTGTGTTTTGGCTTATCTCACTTAGAAAGCAGGTCTTGACTTTGTCAAATTATTCTTTCAGTGATAGATTTTGTGTTCGTTGGAAGGTATATGTCTTTATTAATTCACATACGTGAAGACAGTACAAGCTAAGCGATGTCACCAAACCTTGTCTTTAGAGATGCAGGCAATAACTTTATCTTGTCTCAGCCAAGAGAGCAATATAGTTTACCAGATATTAAAAAGAAACACAAAAACAGTGACATTAAGATCCGCATTTCATCTGTCAGTCACATTTCCATATATTATTCCATTCACGACGTCTCTAGCTGATACTGATTAACTTCTCTGGAAATAGCCGAATATAAATGTATCATGTGATAATGATATTTTTAAGCCACTTGAAAGATAATCGTACATCTGATCATCCTGATAAAATATACCCAGATGAATTTACATGTACAGTAAGACCCGTATAATAGTTGTTGCCTGCCAACCAATAGCCTGTGATTTGTCATGTATAAAAATTTTATTACATATTACAATAAGTCTCCTATATTCTTGATACATGCTGCGTCAGTTTCGAGTGGACTGCTCTTGGGAAATAAGTAAGGTTCCTGTATGTAGGCATGAAGATTTTAGAAGCACAAATTTAGAGCTTATATCACTACTGTTCTAACTACCTATTAATTGGCTTGCTTACTCTTCCACTTGATTTTCACCTTCTTCCTGTTAGAGAATTTGACAAGGCTTCCTCTTCGATCTTGTTCCCCTTCTTTTCACGCTATTCTCATGGTTATTTTTACTCGGATCTGTTTTTGTCCTGTATGTTCATATCATCCAGTTCCCAGATTTGTTCCATCACTGCGGTGGCATTGTTTACTTAATTCTTGTCACCTCCAGACGGCTTTATGCAGCTCAGGAAGGATTTTGAACTGGGGGATTAATAAAGACTGTAACTAACCCTTCCAGTCCGAAAAATATATATTAATCTGGGTAACGTGGTCTTGGAGAAGGAAGAATGTTACAGAGGGTGAAGGTAATCTTTGTAGTATTTCTTGTCATATTCTGTAACGGTCGGTCATGTTCTGCTTCTTACTGCTGCAAACTCACTCCATGTTTCTGAAAATACAAGAAGGAGCGGTAGCCCTTCATCTCAAGTGCAACCATGAGCTGTAATGTTCGACACTCCACTGCCATCATTGTGTCCTGCCTTCCGTATATCTCGTTCCCCCCAAAAGAGATGAGAGTATCTTTCCTTCTCATGCTCTCTTGGTGTGCTCTTCGTAATGCTGTCACAAAATGTTAGTTCGTACACACTGCCTGAACCATCAAGGATCACTCATTTGTGCTCATTTGTTGTACTCGTTTGTATTTTCCTGTCGGCGAACTTTTGCTTATGGCTGTACATAATCTCATTTCGATAAATCTCCCCACCTGAGAAAATTGTATGGGGTTAGAAAGAAAACAAGACTGGTAGGCTGATGTAGGTACTCACTCTGTTCTGTTGACGGATCAGTTGAATCCTGTTTCTCATCTCTTCTCCCTAACCCGAGGAAGACGTCATTATTGTTTTTTTTTTTCCTCCAGATGATTTTATTTACGTTATTATTATTATTATTATTATTATTGTTTTCAACAGGAAAGGTTACATGGAGCCTTCATTAACTTTTTCATTGTCAGGATTCCAGAGGATTTATGCTGCTTAGAAGGGATTTACTTTTTAACTGGAGGGGTTAGATATTGCCTTCATTAATTCCACACCAGGGTGCTCTGTAAAGCTGAATAAAATCGCCCAAAGGAGGAAACAAAAAACAAATGACGTGCTCTGAAGAAGTAGAGGTACAACGGAGGTAAAAGGTTCTCCAAAATTTCACCTTTTCTCCCTTCCACTTACCGCTGCTTGCTAATATTCCAAGCCGTAGAGAGACTTAGTATGTTTCTGTCTCCCAGAATGATTCTCAGTTATATAATGCTGTGGAAAGGAGAGCGACAGACGGGCCAAGTAGACGCAGTGGAATTGTGGGCAAACTTCTGAACCTAATTTTAGAGGTACAGTATTATTAGATACGGTTTCGTAATGAGTGCAGAGCTATGAAATATTTGACTAAACAAAATAAATGCATAACTTTATAACATAGGTTGACTCTTCCCTTCTTTATATTCTTTATATTCCATATATTTAGAGAATAACTGATTTATTTTTTTTTTTTTGCGTTTGGATAATCTTGAGTATTACGAAAATGTGTAAAGGCAGAGAAAAATGTAGTGTACCCTATGACCAAGTAATGCTTTCCATTGTGCTTCCTGGCTTTAGCACACATCGTAGTACACCTCCTCGTTGATCTGTGTGTGTGCTTTTGTGCTTGTAGTGTGCTTCCATATCTATATACCCCACGTGCGTACGGGGGATCACGTGAGCGACAGGAAATTGTTCATCTTCAGAGAGAGAGAGGGGGAGGGGAGTGGGGATGGCATGATTTTGTGTAGGTATTTTGTGTTATTCCTTTCACTGCGATGACGTCATTTTTAGTTAATTCTTGCCACTTTCAGCCTCCTTTATCTAACATAGGAAGGTTTAATGTATTTTTCCACCACCTGACAATTATATTTACTTTAGGAGGGATCTTTGGAGGCTCTGTAGCACCTCTTCCTCACCGGTATATTTTTGGATACGGCTGGTTAATATCCTTTTATACGTTATTTAATTAAAGTATGGCCATATTAAAATTATTCTAATAACACAGGAGAGTAAAGTATAATAAACCAAATAATTTGCCTAGGAAGAGGTGTTAGGAGCCTACTTAACCAATGAGAACACGATCCTTAGTTTCTTACCCATCTGTATCGAGAAACCTCCCAAATCACCAGAAGACCTGTGTTACGTATCCAGAATTAATTAAGAAAACGACATCCTTGAGCTGAAGAGGTTAAGAAAAATGTTTGTTGATCCTTTTAGTACAATGATGCCTTTCTATTTTGTTATTGCTGCCGAGAGAGGATTTTGTATGAGTAAATGCAGCCATCTTGTAGTGAAGGCGTTAGAAAGACTCCGTTATAGAAGTCTTATTTAGTTTTTATTTGCTACCGTCCAGTGATTTATTTAGCGTTAGGGAGAGCTTGTGAAGTGGAGGAGTTTGCAACATTGCCCATACATTGACGTATCTTACATATTGTTTTTGTTACTGACAGACATATATTCAGATCAGAAAACATTCACAACCTTAGACTGGAAATAGATTGGAAAGAGATCGAGATGATGATGATGGTGATGATGATGATGATGATGATGATGATGATGATGATGATGATGATGATGATGAGGAGGAGGAGGAGGAGGAGGAGGAGGAGAACAAGGAAGAGAAGAGAGCCGTCGTAGTGAAGGGGATAGAAAATCTTCAGTAAATACGATAGTAACCATTTTTATTAATTTTTTCTTGCTGCCACAAGACGGTTTTATTCGGCTTAGGGAAGACGTCCAACGGTGAGAGTTTAACCCATTCAGTCCGATGACGCATCCTTGAATTTTTATCCTTCGTATCTCCGGATAGTTTTATTTAGCTTAAGATGGAAAGATGGATTATTCTAACTTGAGAGGTTACCAAGAAGGCTTATCTGTAGTCTTCTTTAACTCCTTCGCTGCCAGGTCGATGCTGAAATGAATATAAGCGTCTGGTGGAAGGATAAAATTAATTACTTCACCAGATGGTGCGTTTTTCCCCTTTTATGCAGCTGTCTGTTGTCCTAAGTCATAACCTGTGAGGGATGGCCTTGACGAAAGGACCGCCATGCATTTCTGTCCCATCACATTAACGACCCTTTGGTCACGACAGGCTACCATCCTTTCGATACTCTCAGTCCCTCATGTACACGTCAGGTCAACTCAGGAACCTCCTTCTTTAATCTGATATTTCTCTCGGGCTATCCCCAGTCTATTAAACAGTGTCCGGACGTCTGGAAATGAAGGAATCTTGAATTTGGCTCTCTTTCTTTAGACTCTGTGGACTTAAGCCTTTGGTTCGTGTTTGTTTTCATAAAAAACACTTTCGCACCGTATTCCTTAATCTTGTCTCGGTTTGCCCCTCCTTCTCCCACCCACCTCACTACCATACACCCTTTTACACCCTCCAGACCCCCTTTCATTTTCATTTATTTTTTGGGGGGATATCAAAAATTTCTCCCTGGATTTCTTGTTTTTGAGCTTCGTCAACCTTTTCTTATAATTTTCTTTGTCCCGTTATATTTTCCTCCTCCTTACCTTATTGGTTTTTTTCTTTCTTCTATTATTATTTTTTATTATATTCCTTTTCGTCTTTCTTAATTACTTACCTATTTACTCCCTTCTGGTCTCAGTATTTTTTCCTCATCTTTTTCCCTGTTTCTCTTTTGCTTTCCTATCTTATTCCTTCCTTCTTTATTATTGTGGCTGTATTTAGCTTCCTTCTGGCCTCCTTATTTTTCTTCCTTCTTTCATTCTTCTGCTTTATTCTTCGTTATATATTTCCTTCTCTCATCATAATCATCCTCGTGTTCTTAATTCTTTCCTTCTTAACTTCTTTATCTTGTTTGTCTCATTGTGGTTTTTCTGTATTTTTCTTTTAGCCTTCTTATTTGTCTTTCATATTTTTCCTCCTCATTATGTTCTTCCTTTGTTTATATATTCCAAATTTTCTTCCCTATGGTATTTTTCTTCCTTGCCTTCCTTCACCTTTCCTTAACATTTTCTTTATTTTTCAGATGGTCTTGTTACTCCTTTATCTCCGTCTTTCTCATTATTTTCTACTTTATTTTTATTGCTTCTAGTTTTCTCTTTTCTTTTCTGTTTTCCCATTTACCTAATTATTTTCTTCTCCATATTTGTCTTTATTTTATTGAATTCTTCTTTTTATTCTTTCCGTTGGCCGTCTTCTTTATTTCCTTCCTCTTATTATAGACATTTTCTTCACTATTTTCTGTCCTTTGGCCTTTTAATTATCTCCCTTATATTTTTCCTTGTGTTTTTTCTGATATTTTACTTCATTTTCTTCTAATCCGTATCATCTTTTTCCATCTTCTTTTCCATATTTTTTTTCTTCCATCCCATTCTTCCTTGTTTTCTTGCTGGCATTCTTACTCTCTTTCTTAATTTTTTTTTTCTGTTCTCTCCTCATGTCATTATTTTCCTTTGTGTGATTATTCCTAGTCTTCTTCAGTGGTTCTTTATTTTCTTCTCCTTAATTCTTCTGGCCTTATTGTGCTTCCTTCTGGCTCTCTTTATTTGTTCTTAAATTGGTTATTATTATCGACCTTATATTTCCCCATGCCCCATTATCATTACTTTTTTATCTTCTCTCTTTTAGTCTTTTATTATGTGGCTATATTTTCTTCTTCATTTTCATCCTTATTATCTTCATATTTTTCGTATTTTCTTTCCTCTTATTTATTCTTTATTATCCTTTTTCTCGTCTTTTTATATTCTTCCTAATTTTCTTTCTTTTGGCCACAGTTTTCCTTATTTTCTTCCTCCCTGTCTTATTCTGATCTTCCCCTGTCTTATTCTAATCTTCCCCTGTCTTATTCTAATCTTCCCATGTCTTATTCTAATCTTCCTCTGTCTTACTTTAATTTTCCCCTGTCTTATTCTAATCTTCCCCTGTCCTACTCTAATCTTCCCCTGTCTTACGCTAATCTTCCCCTGTCTTACCTTAATCTTCCCCTGTCTTATTCTAATCTTCCCCTGTTTTTGTTATAATTTTACTGTTATTCCTATTGAACATTTTTATTTTCTTCCTCCTCTCCGCATGTTATTCCCTATCTGCCTTCTCATTATTTTCATTAACTTTTCCATTTTTCTTCATACAGATTTTTTTTTAAAGTTATCTTCCTTAGTTATCCATATACTGTACCATTATTTCTTTCCTTGTCTTCTTTCTGGTCTTATTTTCTTACTTCCATATTTTTAAATGTCCTCTATTGATGCTATTAAATTCTTTATCTTCTTCCTTCCTTCATTATCGTCTTCCGTCTGACCCCACCTTATTTTAATTCTAAATCCTTCCCGTTCCGTTCATTTTATCATCTTTTAATTTTTTCCTTCATCATCTTCCTTTGAACTTCTTTATCTCCTTCTTTGTTATTTCCTTATTAACTTCTTTCTCATTTTTTTGTCTTCCCGTCTCGTATCTTTATTTTCTTCCGTCGCATTTCCTTATCTGCGACTTAGTTCCTTATTGTATCTTTTATTAATTCCTGAGCTTCCTTCTTGTTTTCTTATTTTCTTCCTTCACATTTCCTTGTCTTATTTCCTTATCGTCTTCTTGTTTTCTTCTTCCTGGTCCACTATAATTATTCCTCGTCTTTCTTCAGGATCTCTCTATCAACCATCTTCCTTTTTCAAGTTCCCTTATTTATTTATTTTATTTTTTTTTCACTTCATCTTCCTTTTCATCGTCTTTTTTGGTCACGTTTCTTTCTTCTTTCTGGCATCCTTCTTTTCCCTTCTGCTAATTTTTTCTTCATGTCTCCTCATATCCGTCATTATCAACTTCCATTTTAACTCCAAATCGTCTCCTTTATTTTTTCTCCTTATATTCTTCCTTATTTACTTCCTTCTTGTTATCTTATAATATTTTCTGACTTCATCCATCTTGCCGCTTCATTCTATTACTTATTTTGCTCCAGGCCTCCTTACCTTCTTCCTTATATTCCTATTACTTGTCTTCTTATATTCTTTCATCTCGTCTCGTCTTCTCCTTCACTTCCTTCCTTCAGTCTGCCTTATTTTCTTCCATCTTTTCCTGGGATTTTTTTTTTTTAATCGTGGTCTTATTTTCCTTGACTGGAGAGTTTCTTATGAATCAGTCGTAGTAGTAGTAGTTGTAGTGTAATAGTAATAGCAGTAGTAGTAGTAGTGGTAGTTGTGGCAGTAGTAGTAGTAGTGGTAGTTGTGGTAGTAGTAGTAGCAGTAGTAGTAGTAGTAATAATAATAATAATAATAATAATAATAATAATAATAATAGTAATAATAATAATAATAATAGTAATAATAATAATAATAATAATAATAATAATAATAATTTAATTTCAAGGGTCCTTTCCTCGTTTTTCTCGTTGCTTAGGCTGTTGACAATAACATGTTGACTTTTTATTCGTCATAATATTTTGCAGCATCACGGTCAGTTCTCGTTGGGGCAGCTCTGAGGCAAGATCCTTCGAGCAAACATCCAGTCATTTCCCTGTCGCCACAAGAACTGGTTTGTGGCGGCAGAACAGGAGACAGGGGAAGAATGCACTTTTTCTGCCCAAGTTCATTCTTCGAGAACAAGAAACAGGGAGATATTATACGTTTTCTTATCCTAGTTCATCCTGCGTAAACAAGAAACAGAGGAAGTGTATGCGCTTTCTTATGCTAGTTCATCCTGCGGAAACAAGGAACAGAGGAAGATTATGCGCTTTCTTATCCTGGTTCATCCTGCGGAAACAAGAAACAAGGGAGGAGTATGCACTATCCTGGCTTAGTTCATCTTGCGGAAACGAAACATGTTACGTCAGGGAACAGATCGTAAGCTTGTTTGTGAATCTGGGCCCGAGTAGGAGGCGAGACGCACAGTGTGGCCCATAGAAATAAGAACATAGGCTATTCATCAGTAAATAAATAAATAAGTACAAAATAATACGAAAATACGCAGCTAAAAAGATAACTAGGTGTTGGAAAATGTCTAGAATATTAACTCCTTGTGCCCGATGACGGTATTTCTACATTCTTGCTGCCGTCGGAGGATTTTATTCAACGCAGGGAAGACCTCTCGTGTTGGAGGGGTTAAGGAGGGCAGCAGAGTAACCCATCAGACAGGAAGACTTTCCCCGAAGCTGAATAAAATCGTGTTACACTATGGAAATTATTATTATTATTACTGTGGTGGAAGGGACATAATCTGACCACACTCTGTATCCATTACGTATTTTATTTCTTTAGCGCCCTATTTATGCCTAACTTTTTTTACTTTAAACTCCTTTCGTGGGTCTCTCCAAAGCTGAATAAAATCACTTGCTGGTAGCCGAAATAAACGGAACGAGGTCATTGTGGTGAAGAGGCTAATGGAGTTTGTTTCTAACCTTTCAGTATGAGAGATCCTTTTTAAACCTGAGGAAATCGTCTGGTTATAACAAGAATAAAATGTAAAAGACGCCGCCGTAAAAAAGGTAAAAGGCTAAAGTTATTTTCTCCGTTTTCTCTTCTCACACTTGCCTTATTTTTCAACATCTTGGCCTTTCTCCTTCTTTAGCGTTAACCTCTTAAACCAGCGGATATTCTTTCCGTGGTGTTCTTGCTGACTCCACACATTTTCATTTAGCTTGGTACACATTTTTCGAAGCGAACTTTTAAATAAATATAAGCTTCGCTATCCATTTTTGTACAAACACCTCGCCAAAGCTGAATAAAATCGTTTGACAGTAGCAAAAATAAAATGTTAGATGCGTCATTCAGTTGAAAATTAATCTTCCTCCTTCTTGACTTCCACCTGTCCTGTTTGTAGTACAAGTTCTTATATTGTGTCCACACATATCCTTCCGTCCTTCCTTTCTTTCATTCTTAACACTCTCAGGCTCACATGTCCCACTCTTAGCTGAATAAAATCGTCTGGCGGTAGGTGGGATAGAATACCAGAGTTATCTCGAGCATGCAAGGTTTCATGGTACTAATATTAACACCCAGGCTCCTGTGACCCACTTGGCCGAATATAATAATGTGGTGTTTGCTTGAATAGAATACGTGAGATGTTTCGGCTGTAACAGAAAACTCGTCTATATTTGTTACATATTTTCCTTATGGTTCCATACATATTCTTTGTCATATTCTTGTAAATTGACAGAGTATAATATTTCTACCCCGTCCCGCTAAAAAATCGTCAGAGAATAGGTGTTAGAACGTCTCCTAATCTCAAAACACAGTCCATTATCATAGGCTGTCTTTGTCTCAGCTGCCCTACACTAGCACCATCTTCGTCCTCTGGCTCTTTTGTGTCTGGTAACCTTCCTTTCTTCTTTACCTGTCTCTTCTTCACGGCGTCTCCCCTTTTTCGTCAGTTTTCTTCCTGTCTTAAGCATATTTTTGAGTGTATGTAATTTTCGCTTCCTCTGTATAATTTTCGGGTCCTCACATCATGTACCCCAAGTTCCAGGAAATTTGTGCTCTATTTTTATAGCCTCTCATTTCCCTTTCTCAGTAATTCCTACTTTTCTTTCTCAGTACCCCCTTCTTCATTGTGCTTTCCATTTATCTCTGTGTAATATTTGTAGCCATCCTCATCCTCATCAAAGCTGTCCTAGGCTAATCAAGCCACCATATTCTTTGCGTCTTGTCTGTGGTATAAATTTGTCTGTCACTTCTTCTTATCTTTTCCTTGTCTCAGTTCCTTTCTACACCATCTTTGCTTTCTGTCTTATCTGTTTCATAATCTCTCCCATTCTTCTCATTTTTCTTCATCTGAACCGTCTTGCCCTCAACGCTATTTTCGAGTTTTTTTTTTTAAATCTTTTGTGCCATAGTCTTTCACTCAACTATTTTTTCTCCAGCCCATTCAGAAGCGTCTTTGCTCTCTCTATCGTCTGTTTCGTAATCTTCTCCCTTTCCTTCACCTCTCTTTGTCCTCTCCTTAGCCGTCCTTCCCTCAACGCCATCTGTGCATTTTGTATTTTCCGTGTAGTAATATTCAATTCATCGTCCCTCTCATCTTATTTCTTCCCTGTTCACTATGTATCGCCAGTTTCGTAATCGTTTCCATCCTCTTTATCTCTCTTCCATCTTTCTAATCTGTCCAGCCTGTAATAGCCATCTTTTCTGTAACTATTTTCTGTGTCATGATCATGTCTTTTATTTGTCTTTATCATATCATCGCTCTAACCGTGAACACCATCTTAGTTATCTGTGTTGTTTCTCATGCATCTCTTCATTCTCACCTGTATCTTTTCCGGAGCTCTCTTTCCCTCTGCACAGTGTTCGCTTTCTGTTTTTTGTTTTTCTTAGCTTTCCCTTCCTCCTGACCTGTCCACCACCTCCTCAGCTCTCCCATCTTCCCATCATCTTACCATCATCCTTGCATTTACTTACTTGCCTTTATCTTTTCTTCAGTTCTTCTTCCCATGACTCCCTATGTCTACTTCCCTTTTTTTCCCTATATTTCAGCCATTCCACATTATTACCACTTGTTTCTCTCTCCTTTATGATCGTTATTACTTTTTATCTTTTCTGTATAGCTTTCCTTCTTGTCCATATTTTTCAGCTCGTCTCCTTTGCACCCTCTAAGTGTCTTCATAACTGTCATCTGCTTCATCTTATCCATCCAGTTCATAATGTTCCTCCATTAACTCTGATTTCCCAATCGTTTCTTCATATTTTACATCTCATCTCCTACACACTCTCTTTATTCTTCCATAGACTCTTCACCTCTGTCTTCAGTCTCAATCTTGTGCTTCGTGATTAATATCGTTAAAAAAAATTATTTGGAGCTTTATTCCGTCAGTTTTGGAGTTTCCCCAGATTTTTTTTTTTTTCATTCTCCCCTTTTCCCCTTGATATAGCACGTTAGTATAATCAGCCTATTCAGTCCGACACGTTTAGTTGTACTCGTACTATATACAGACGATTTTTTTTTGCGTTGGCAGAAAGATTTCGAACTAGAGTGGTAGGCTTCATTTACTCATTCGCTATTTCGGTCTTTTCGTTAGTTATATAAAACAGTTTGGTACCAGCGAGAAAGACTTTATGAGTGGGTTAATTGCTAAGTCACCTTGCTCCTCTTGTTCTGTTTGTTATCCATATCCTCCTCTCTCACATCTTTCCCTTTCATAACAGTTTTGTTATCAACTCTTTCACGTCGTCTTCCGTGAGTATCATCTTTCGACAGTTTTTCTCTTCCACAATATAATCCATCACAGTTTCAACTTTCAACTTTGTTTATAGTTATTATTCTTCCTTCATATTATTCTTCTCCGTAAGTTTCTTCCATCACCATTCTCCTCTCTCACGTCTTTCTCCATCAGTTTCCTCTGTCTGTAATATTCCTCTTCTCTTACATCTTTCTTTCCATCAAGTTCCCTTCATCACTGACCTCCCTTCTCCCTAAAAGACTGTTTTTCCATTTTTTAATATCCTCCATTACTTATCTTCCTTCTCATACATGTTTGTTCTTCATCATTTTCCTCAGTCACTTCGTTCTGTCCCCTTTTCATCTTTCTTTTCCATCGGTTTCTTCCATCACTGATCTTCCTCCTCCCTCATATCTTTTTTTCTCATTCAGAGTTTTCTCTCGCTTATATATTCGTTCTTCGCACCTGTTTTCACCACGAAAATCCTCTCTTAATAACTTTTCTCTTTCACACAGCTTTCTTCTCCAATTATATTTCTCACATATCTTCCTTCCCCACGCCTCTCTTCTCCACCAGTTTCACCTTTCCTCCATCAACTAATCTTCCTCTCTCAAATATCTTCCCCCTCCCTCAGTTTCATTTCTCACGTCTTCCTCGCCACATATTCCTTCTCCACAAGCTCTTTCTCTCCCTCACATTTTCTTTCATAATAGCTTTCTTCATCACATGCTTCATCATTACTAATCTGTTCTCATACCATACATATTCCCTCTCCAACATTGTTCTCATATACATCATACCTCATCATTAGTTTCGTCTTTCGTGCACTTCCGTTGCTCAAGCCGTTCTTCTCCATAACCAGTTTCCTCTCTTACTAGTTTTCCTGTTTCACAATTTTTTCCTCTCTCTCGTTATCTTACTTTCGCACACCTTTCTTCTCCATCACTGTCCCTTCCAGCGCTGATCTTCCTCTCTCCTCAACCACATAATTTTTTCTCAAGCACTCACCTTCCTCACATCTTGCCTCTCCACCGTAAATTTGAATCTTTTATCTTTCATGCATCTTGCCCTTATGTATCATTTTATTGTCTTTATCGAGTACTGTCTTATTGCTTCGTTTAACGTTCCTTTGACGTATTCAGATCACTGAGACTCTCAGCTTTTGACCTTTGTATTCTTATGTTCCACTTTCATTTACAGTGTTTATCTGCAATACTACTTTCCATCAAGTTTGCCAGTCTCTCCCTCCTCTGTGTCTCTCCTATCCTTATTCGTTGTACCTCCTTGTCCCTTTACTGTGGTCCCTTTCCTCTCTTATTTTCCTCTCTCTCACTTTCGTTCTTCTCTTTCTTATCAGTTTCTCGCCGCTCTTTTTTTTCTTCTTTCTCACTGAACTTCTCATGGCTACTTTTGCCACCAAGCTTCCGCATCTCTTGCTCCCACGAATTCTGGTATTACTCTGTCAAATCACTATGAACCATGTTTTCGTGGGTGTGGAGGCTATCAAGCGCCTCTCCTTTACCATTATTTTCATATTTTTGCAGACGGTGCCTTGATGTTTTTATGTGTCACGTACTCAGCTTATGTCCACATTTTTTTTTTTTTTTTACAGAAGATGAACAGACGAAGGAAAAACACATTAAATACAGAAAAAAATCTTACATCAGACTACAGGTGTCGTCTGTTTATATATATATGAAAAAGTCTGTAATGGTTGGACTTCAACTGTGGGCTGATGTTTGGGGAAGAACTAAACTATGAGAATAATAAACTGCAGTATGAAAAATCAGTCATAAAGGAAGAGGTGCTAGATAGGGAAGAGGATCTGGAAAGCCTCTAAGCCAGGCTCTTAGACTGTTTTCGTCTGTAGAAGAGCCATCCAAGCACCACGTTCGTAAAAGTTTATATTTGCGCCTGGTACTTTATTATATTGTTGTGGGTATAAAAGACACAAAAGGCAGAGAAGAGAAATAAACATAATGAGCTAAGGAAGAAATGTTACTAAGGCCCCTAAGCTCACGAATATCGGGTACCAATGATCGTATTCTAAGTGGCTTTGAAAATTTCGTAAAATCTTTCCTTAAGGATAAATTCTGCACTTCATCATCTTAAAATCGTCGTGTATGTTAATGATGGAAACTTGAGAAGGAATTAATGCAACAAAGCCTTCTTTTCCACCTAGAATACTCCCTCTGCCTTCATGCCTTCCTACTGATTAATTCCACTTACTTTTGCACAGAATTGTTTTTATTGTTTTACTTGATCCATCTACCCTCATATTAATGTTCTTTTTACCCCGTCCTCCTATAACAATTCTATTGCCAATCTTTCCACACTAAATTTAGTCGTCTTCGCGCTATCATCCCACTTCTTTTCAGTGCACCTGCTTTTCCTGACGTAATATAACCCAACCCAACCAACCCTAACCAAATCTAACGTAACTAACCCAACCTGTCCTATAACCTGTCCTGTCCTGTCCTGTCCTAATTCAGTCTTTCACTTCAATCCTAATCAAACCAAACCGAACCAAAGCAAAGCAAAGCAAAGCAAACCAAAGCAAACCAAAGCAAACCAAACCAAACCAAACCAAACCAAACCAAACCAAACCAAACCAAACCAAACCAAACCAAACTCAAGCCTACCCAGTCCTTCAACTCATTTCCTAACCAGACCAAACCTAACGTAACCAAACACAGTCCTTCATCCGAGGCGGCTTTTCCTTCGGTCGTCATGACAACCAGATTTAGGAATTTTGCCTCCCCAAGTTTTACGATGGGTACCAAGCATGATATATCCTTTCACGGGCATTATTACCGACGACTGTTTTATTTAGATCAGCCGCTTTAATGAACCCCGGATTCTCTCGCTATAAATCCCTCGTTGTATTAGGATTTTGCTGAGTCCCGTTGTTGTTGTAGGCTAACGCTACATTTTTACACCTCTCAAAGAAATGCTGTCATACTTTGGTTTTGAGTTGCTTTGAAGTATATGATTTTTTTTTCTTTGCTTTGGTTTTTTTATTTGCCTTGATGTATATGAGGATTTTTTTTTATGCTTTGGTTTTCATGTTTTTTTTTTATTTGGTATACTAGGCATATTATACCTTCGTTTTGATCTACTTTGAAGGTATAATGAGGACTTTTTTTTTACTTTGGTTTTTATTTGTTTTGTGGTATGCTAGGAATATTATACTTTGGTTCTGATCTGCTTTGAGGGTATACTAAGATTTTTTTAACTTTGGTTTTCATGTGTTCTGTGGTATACTAGGCATACTTTGGTGTCGATCTGCTTTTAGGTATACGAGAAATTTTACAGTATCCTTCGACTTTAATATGTTTCGTGGTATACTAGGAATGTACATTGAACTGTTACACTTTAGGCTTTCTACCCTGATACTCCTTAATTATCTTTGTGTCGTCCTATCTTATTTTCCATCGGTATATCCAGACTCTATCGCCTCCGTCTCTCCTCTCTCTTTCTCTTACCTCTGTTTCACCTTTTCTGATTTGTATATATATATTTTTTCCTGATCTTCTTACTTCTTCCTTTCTCCTTTCTTTCTTTCCCCAGCCTCCGTCTATCCTCCTTTTGTTTCTTATCTTTTCACCTGATTTTTCTTTCCTTTCTCGTATCATTATCACTCTCTATCGTCTCTCATTCCTTTCCTAAGCATCGTGTAAAAGAACCTCCAGACGTTTCTGTTCCCGTTCGGTAACAACCAGTATTCCCACGACATAAAGCTCCCTTGCATATTCTCCCACCTCTCTTCACTTTGCTTTCAATCTCCTCCCAGCCACTTCACTCTCACTCTCCTAGTCAATCTCTAACCCTCCTTTGGTTCCACCTGGCCGATGCACCTCACTGTTTCTATTCACCTCTCTCAGGTTCTTATTATTTAGTCTCAGCCTAATAAAATCGCCTTACGTTAGCTTGAATAAAATACCAGTTTCTTTTCCGATCATGAGAGAGCTGTCAGAGTTGCGATAACGTTAATATTCTCTTTCGATAAACACTAGGACACTCCTCCTCGTCGGTTAAGGAATCTTCCTAACACCTCTTCTGGAGCGATTTAATTTTGGATATGACTGGGTAGTATCAATTTATGATGAGTACAGTGGTATTTGAATAATTTAAATGACGAAGAAGAGGATAATAAGGAACAATAAGTAAAATAAATCGCTTAGGAAAAGGTGTTAGGGAGCTTCCGTAACCGACGAGAAGCCAAGCCTAGATGATTACATTTAGCCGGAAGTGAGTCGTAGGAGTGAGAATGTTAAGAAGAACGTTCTTTTCGTAAAAATCTGTCATCATCATCATCATCATTATCATCCTGTTTCCACTGAATAAATAATCTACCTCATAAAAGAAAAAAAATGTACAGCAGTTTCGTGTTCTGAAAAAAATAATAATAAATTTAAGTTTTTTTCTCTGGCATGATACGTCACATATACTTAAAGTCGCGTGTTCCTCCGTTTTCAGTGTGCCTTTTTTTTTTTTTTTTTTGCTTGCATGAATTACATTTTTTATATATTCCGATTATTTTGTTTCCTTTTTTGTATTGATTGTTTTTCTTCGCCACCATTGATGTGCTACCTCATTGTATTTGCACATTGTGTTGGCATCTTTGACAGTACTGGACACACTTTTGAGTTTTTTTTCTTTTTTACTCCTTCAGCCGAGGACGTAATTTGTGTTATACTATTTTTATCATCATCATCATCATCATCATCATCATCATCATCATCATCAAATCTTCTCCCACCTGAGGATGAAATGAGGTAGGGTCCAGAAATCAAGGAAAGCCGTATCACTATTGTAGTCAGTTTATTTTCACCTGACAGAACTGGGCCATTCCCACAAGTTGAATGCCCAGTTGTGGTTACGTGGAATTCGATTATCCTTAGCTATATGGTAGGACTGAGCCTCCTTGGTGACTAGTTAAATCGACCCCCCAGTCTGACTGCACTTGCCCTTTAGTTGACATGAAAAGATGTTGAGATATACACGTTCTGATATCCTCATATGGGTATTTAATTATTTTTTTTTATAAAGTTCGTCTGTAGTCTTAAATCTTTGACAAAATTAAGTGATCTTAGTTTTGTGGTTCATATTTCTTCCGCCATCTTTGTGATATCCACCTGCGAAGTCTTTTTTTCTTTCGGTATAATCTGTTGCAGAATTAAGTATTTTGGTTCCTGTACCTCACTCCTGGGTAAATATTTTCATCTGGGTTGTATCATACGGAGTTGTCACGACCATGAGGGTTAATGGTATCAGTATTAAGACACAGACATTAATGACTCACTCCCAGTTAAATGAAATTGTCTAACTTTTGTTGGATTGAAGTACAGCTGTCTGGATCATTAAAGAGGTAATACTCTGTTTTTCGTGATTCATGGTTCTCAATTTTGCTCCCTGATATTTCGTTCATTTATGAACTTTTCTCTGCTTGACTTCCTGTTTTTAAGATATTGGCTCCTACTTCTCTGGATATTTGATGTTTTATATTAATATTATTATGTATTAAAATGCTTTAATAGAAAATATTAAAATTGTAATCTTAATTTAATGCTTTAGTTTTGTGACTTATTCATTTTCATCTGTGTTTCTTTTATAATTACACTTATCTCGTTTTCTCAGCATATTATTTGTGGAAAGCTTTACAGGGCTTTGTATTGAGTGATCTTTTTTCAACACTTTTATTTCTCATTGTCCCTATATGACCGTTTTATTGTCGTCAGTTACCATTCTATCGGTAAGAGTTTCGTGTTCATGTTTTCTTAGTTTCGTATTTCTGTGGATTTCATTCAGATATCCGTATACGACTATTTCATTTTCCTGATTATACTGTATTGTTATTATCATCACCACCATCATCATTATCATCATCATCATCATCATCATCATCATCAGCATCATCATCATCATCATCATAAACAACAACAACATCAACATCATCATTATTATTATGATTATTGTTGTTGTTGTTGTTGTTAAAGTTAGAATTTGACAATCATGCTTTCGTTATTTCCTTTTCCTTTCGCTTTCATTGTAAAATTCATACACGACATTTCCCATTTTTTGTTCACTATAATACATGCAATTAAAGCCTTGTTTGCATCTCCGGGCAGAATACAATGCTCTTACATCAATTTCCTCAACGTCACCTTTTCCCCCACGCATCCCACGTCCACTGTCGCATGCCCTTTTCTCCAAGTCAGCAGCGGAAAATAGAACCAGCTTCATCCCGTGTCTCACCAGTTTCAACAGTTCTCCCAATATCCCCACGTCAGGAAAATATTAGCCCTTTGCTTACTATTACCAGGCGTCCTGTACACTATTCTGTCATGGCAAGAAAATTGGAGGCGAAAGCTACTTAGTTCCGTGGCTGGCTGGGTCTCGACTCACATTTGTTTACTGAGGCATCTATAGCTCCATCTCTTACTCTGTCTCTGTTGCTGGAGTGCGTAATGACACAAATATAATTGACGCTGGGTTTGGTAGTGGCGTGGTGTAGTTTGGTTGTGGTGGTGTGGTGTTGTGTGGTTGTGGTGTGGTAGGGTTGTGATGGGGAGGTGATGTGATGTAGTATGGAAGTGCTGTGATGTGGTTTGGTTGAGGGGTTGTGGTGGTATGGTGTTGCTATGGATATGGTATGGAGCGGTGTTGTGGTGTAGTAGGGCTGTGATGGGGTGGTGTGGTGTTGTGGGGTGATATGGAAGTGGTATGTGTAGTATGGCTGTAATCGGGTGGTGTGATAATGTGGTACGGTGTGGAAGAGGTATGGTGTGATTTGTGTCTGTGGTGTAGGTAGGATTGTGGTGACGTAGTTTGGTATGCATATGTCGTGGTAGTTGTATCGTGAGACTGTGGTGGGGATGTGACATTGTGTGGTATGGATGTACCATGATGTTGTGTGGTTGTGGTGGGTGGTAATGATGTTTTCTGGGGTAGTTTGGTGTGGTTGTGGTGTAGTAGGGTTGGGGTAGGGTGACGGACAGGGGATGGCTAACAGAATGTGGTTGTGGTGTGGCACATTTATGATGATGTGGTGTAGACAACTTAGCTGCGGATGCTGTTGTGTAGTAGGGATGGTGGGTGTCGTTGTTGTGTGGTAGGAATGATGGATGTTGTTGTTGTGTGGGAGGAATGGTGATTGTGGTTGTTGTGTGGTAGGGATGGTGGGTATGAATCTTTTAGACTCAAGTGTAATTGATGAACTTTTGATGATTATGGAACTCGTAATGGTAAATGTAATTCTTGTAATTCTTGTTCACTTTGCTTACTTTGCTTATTGGTCTCTCTCTCTCTCTCTCTCTCTCTCTCTCTCTCTCTCTCTCTCTCTCTCTCTCTCTCTCTCTCTCTCTCTCTCTCTCTCTCTCTCTCTCTCTCTCACACACACACACACACACACACACACACACACACACACACACACA
>JAGKTI010015824.1:8688-20090 GCA_018397915.1 Birgus latro
GGGAGGGAGAGGGAGGGGAAGGCTGAGGATGAGGTGGGGGGATGGAGTTGAGAGGTATATGAGGGAGGGGGGAGTGAGCTGGGGGGAGGGTAGGCAAATGGTGAGTGACAGAGCGACTTGGAGGCGTTTTGTCTGCGGCCACCCTTTGGGGGATTAGGGCGTCGGGCTATAGATAGATAGATAGATTAATAATTCCAACAGCTTTCTTCTGAATTTTGTCTAGTTGTTTTAATGCAACTTTTCCACATCCATTCCACAAGGATGAGCAATATTCAGGCTGAGAGCGTACGTGACTCTTGTAAATTATAGCTATCTGCTCGTCAGTGAAGACGTTACGGACTCTGTATAATAATCCAAGTTTCTTTGAGGCATTTTAGCAAGTGATCTGACATGAGAGGTCTAGCTGAGGGCACTGTTAAGTGAGATGCCAAGAATTTCAATACTTTTGAAGACGGGAATATTGGTAGCATTGAAGGTAATATATGAATCAGGCAATATCTTTCTATTAGTAAATTGTACAGTAATCTTCCCACTATCCGACGTAATAGAGCCAAAGGCATGACTGGAAAGTGGTCTTGTCTGGATAGTGGCCCTGAAGCTCCAGCACTGGTCATTCATGACCCTAACCTAACCTAACCTAAATCAGAAAACCACCAACCTACCTCCCTACTGGACATGCATAGCACTTATTTAAGTCCCCTTTCACATAAATAATGCACACAAAGCATGAATTAACTGAATTTTAACCAAAAAATGATGATTCAGAGGTGAGTAAGGCATTGGTGCTCACAACTTGCCAGCAAGTGTAAGTATCAGACATGGAAATCACTGTGAAAATCACCTTTTCTCACACCGTATGCATTAAATAATGGACACAAAGCATGAATTCATTGAATTTTAACCCCAAAATGATGATTTTGAGGTAAGGCATAGATGTTCATGAGCTGGCAGCTTAGTGTAAAAAAGTATCGGACATGGCAATCACTATGAAAACATCTTATGCACTAAAATATGGGATACAAAGCATCAAATAAATAAATTGTTACCAGAAAAAGAGTTAGGTATGACAAAGGTGTTCACTGTTCACCAACTGTACCGGACATTCTTGACCCTAACCTAACCTAACCTAAATCAGAAAACCACCTACCTGCCCCCCTACCGGACATGCATAGCACTTATTTAAGACCTCATTCACATAAGTAATGGACACAAAGCATGAATTCATTGGATTTTAACCCCAAAATGATTATTTTGAGGTAAGTAAGGCATAGTTGTTCACGAGTTGGCAGCTTAGTGTAAGTATGTATCGGACATGGCAGTCACCATGAAAATAATCATTTCTCACATCGTATGCACTAAAATATGGGATACAAAGCATCAAATAAATAAACTGTTACCAGAAAATTATGATTTAGAGGTGAGTAGGGCAAAAATGTTCACCAGTTGACTAGATAGTGAACGTGTGTAAGAGACATGGTAATCACTGAGAAAATCACCTCTTTCACAGCCTGTGCTCTCAAATATGGGACACAAAGCATGAAGAAAATAAAATGTAACCAGAGAATGAGGATTTAGAAGTGATTATGGAAAATATTTAGCAGCTGACAATGTACTTTCATGTCCATGATTGTTGTTTACCCCCACCTCTAAGGTTTGTACAGTGGTCATAATTGCTCTTGAAGCATGTCCAGTAATCCATTGTTTAACTACACCTAATCCTTAGCACTGTGACTTATGATTATTTAAACAAGAACGCAAATACCGCAAATGATCGGACAGCCATCCACTGTTCACGGGAGTTGAGACAGAACTAGGAGGAGGGGGGTAGCGCGGGAAGGGAGCTGGTCGTCGCGCACGGGAAATTCAAACTGACGCGGTTGGAAAAAAATCTGTGTTTTTTTTTTGGGGGGGGGGGGGGCATTTTGGGGTTTCAGCCATCAGCCAACGATGTCCAAACAGTGAGGTCACCGGATAGTGGTCGTCCGAATAGTAGAGAGATTACTGTATTTGGTTTTACTAGCTTTAGATGAGACAAGGTAGTTTTGTCCCCATTCACAGATCATAGTTAAGTCTTGATTTATGGAGATGGCTGTGCTGAGTTGAGAATTGGAGATATCAGACTTTGTAAATGGGTGTCTGAGTGTGAATGAACTGTGAAGTGTTGAGTCATCTGCATATGAATGGATGGGATTGTGGGTGACAGATAAGAGATCATTAATATGAACCAGGAACAGGGTTGGTGCCAGAACTGATCCCTGTGGCACGCCGGCATTAACTGAGTGGAAATTGTAATATACATTATCTACTTCTACTCTTATTTTCCTGACGCTGAGATATGAGGCAAGCAGAGGAACAAAAGATGTTAGTCCATAGCAAGGGAGTTTGGACAGCAAGGAATGATGCCATACACTGTCGAAAGCCTTAGAAATATCAAGGGCTATTGCGTGAGTTTCTCCATATAGGTCAATTGATTGATGGATGGTATGAGTCAGGAGATTGAGTATGTCAGTGTTGGATTCAAGGTGTTTAACTATGTGCTTGTTGATTAAAATTTCGAATACTTTACCAAGAGATGTGGCAGCAATTGGTCTGTAATCAGAGGGGTCAGAGGAACTTTCTTTCTTTGGAATTGGGTGGATATTGGCTTTTTTCCATGAATTAGGGAGCGAAGAAGTACGTATGCATAGTCTGAATAGTTTAGCATGAACAGGTGCAAGTTCTGGGGAACACTTTTTCAAAACAAATGGAGAAATTCCATCTGGGCCTGGAGCTTTGTTGGTATGGTAGGTAAATTGTCTAGGATGGATTTTACGTATCTTGTCTGTATTTTAACTGGAACAGTTTCAGGAGAGTCAGGTTCTAATACTGGGACGTTCTGGCTAAGGTAGAATTTCTGGCAAATGTACTGGCAAAGATATTTGCGTCCTTATGTGGGTCATTTGTAATGTTGCCATCTGAAGATTTTAGTGGGGGAATGGATGATGATTTGTTAAAGTTATCATTGAAAGAATTACGAGTTGACCAGAATATTCTATTGTCATTAGGGTTGTTAAGTAGTTTTGATGCTTGATTATGAAGAAAGTTTGATTTAGCGAGATTTATTGCAGCTTTTGCATGGTTTCTAGCAATTTTAAATTGACAGAGTGATCCAGATGTTTTTTATTTTAAGTAAGTGTTATATGCTAATGACTTTTGGGCTGTTGCTCTTGCACAGTTGTTATCAAACCATTTTGGAGAGTTCGATCTTTTAGTGAACTATTGACATGGTATGAACAAATCCATACCAGCTAGTATAAAATCACTAATATGGGACTGGATAGAATTGGCATTGCTAGAGAATAAAGACTGCCACGGAATGTCAGCAAGATAATTTCTAAATCCATCCCAGTTTGCCCTATCAAAGTGCCATCGGGTCACCCTGACAGGTTCAGAACAGGGAGGTTTGGGGGGCTAACTAATGAGGCTTTGATGAGATTGTGGTCAGAGGATCCAAGTGGTGCCAGTATCTCTATCCTGTATTGATCTGGATTATTTGTCAGGAATAGATCCAAGAAATGGACATTATGGTCAGGATTATCTGGTATTCTGGTTGGTTGCTTTACCAGCTGTGTGAGATTAAACGATTCTGCAAACAGCTCGCACTCTAGACCAGCATCGTCATTCCTGGCAGAATGCAATAACCATTCAACATTACGTACATTAAAATCACCCAAAATGGTAATTTCGGTACTAAGCGCAAGGTTGATGTTACTCAGCTGCGTGGATATTGAGTCATATACACTGGGTTCTGAAGAGGCATTGGGGGAGCAATAGACTACACTGATATATTTGGTAATATTTAGGTCTGAGTGTGAGAAAATGGGAGTATGGATGGGGGTATATTCACGGGAGTAGGTGAGAATGAGAGGGCAAAAGGAGGAGTGTGAATTGCTGTGAGTAACAGATGGAAGGAGAATATAAAAGAGTATGGATCAGTTGGATCAAGGATTGTGTGGGTAAGAGTGAAAATTGGACTACAAATGTGGGCGATTGTGTGTGTGTATGCGCCAGTGCAAGATCCCGTAAGTAGAGTGAGAGAAGAGTTCTGGACAAATGTGGAAGCGTGCTTGGAAAAGTTTGAAAGGAATGAGAGAATGTTTCTGACTGGAGATATGAATGGAAAAGCAGGGAATGTGAAGGTGGATGGAGTGGTTGGTGAGTGGGGTGTGCCTGCAGAGGTGGATGAGAATGGCAGTGCTTTAGTGGAAATATGTGCTGAGGAGGAGAGTGTATGTGAGTGAGGTGGAGGGGGCGAGAGGGAGGGGGAGGCCGAGGATGAGATAGATGGATGGAGTGGAGAGGTACATGAGAGAGGGGGGTGTGAGTTGGGAGCGAGGTAGTGAAATGTTGGGGGACAGAGCGACATGGAGGCAATTTGTTTGTGGTCACCCCGTGCGTGATTGAGGCGTCTGGCAGTAGATAGATAGATAGGGGGTTGGTAATAGGTAATACCCTCTTCAGGCACAAAACAATCCATAGGTATACATGGCGAGTGTTGAGAAGGGTGGATGGTGAACTGAATGAACGGAAGGCAATGATTAACTGTGTGTGTGGATGAAAGGATGAGAAGATGTGTAATGGATGCAAGAGTATATAGAGGTTGGGGGAGTAGACTGTCTGACCACCACTTGGTGGCGGTCAGAATCAAAGTCCAAACAAAATGGAGGAAGAGAAGAAGGGAAGGACAGGAGGAAGTAGTTCTTACAAGGAGGGTAGAAAAGTTACAAGAGGATGGAATAAAGGCTGAATATAAAAGGGAAGTGGAGGAGCGATTGGGTAAATATAGATTGGAGCAGATGGGGTACGTGGAAGGTATGTGCAAGATATTCACAGAAGAAATCTGTGCAGCATGTGAGGTGGTGTGTGGGATGAAGAGAAGACGAAAGGGGGTTCAGGGAACAGTATGGTCGACTGAAGAGGTGAGAGAGGCTGTGGCACAAAAGAAGAATGCATATAATGAGTGGATGAGGAACAGGAGCGTCGAAGAAGTTGAGAGACGGAAGAGAGAGGTATATGTAGAGAGGAGGAGAGAGGTGAAAAGATTAGTATGAGAGAGTAAGAAGAGAGTGAATGAGGAATTTGGAAGGAATTTGGGTGTAAGGTGGAGGGAATGTAAGAAAATGTTCTGGAAAGAGGTAAAGAGAGCTAGACAGGGTGCCAATGAAGTTTATTGGGTTTTTTTTCGCTCATTTTTGAAGGCTCCAACATGCTTGCATGTGTCGGCCTTGGTCACCTAATGGCGGCTCTCCATGCTGCTCGATCTCTGGCAGCCTCCCTATTCAGTCCCTTAACCCTTAAGTCACATTTAATGACCTCATCCCATGTCTTTCTCGGTCTACCCCTCCCAACCCCTCCCCCAATATTAACACCTCTCACCCTCTGTACCCAATTATCCTCTCCCATCCTCTCCACATGAAAGATAAAAGATAAAAATGGTAGATTACTAGTGGAGAAGGGAGAAAAAGTGAACAGATGGAGAGAACACTTTAATGAATTGTTGAACATAGAGAATGAAAGTAATGCAAGTATAAGTAGCTGGGGAATGGCTGGGAGAAGGAGGGTTGTGAGAAGAGAGGAAGAAATCAGTAGGATGGAAGTGGTGGAAGCAATGAAGAAAGTTAAAATGGGGAAAGCCCCAGGAATTGAAGTGTGTGGTGAAATGCTGAAGCATGGGGGAGAGATAGTAATAGAATGGATGTGGAAGGTGTGCAGATTGGCTTGGGAGGAGGGTAGAGTCCCGGAGGATTGGAAGTCAGGTATAATTATTTCCCTGTACAAAGGAAAAGGGGAAAAAGAAGTGTGTGGTAATCATAGGGGCATTTGCCTTCTTAGTCTATCTATATATCTATTGCCAGATGCCTCAATCCCAAACGGGGTGGCCACACACAAATCGCCTCCATGTCACTCTGTGCCTTCTTAGTGTAATAGGAAAAGTATATGGTAGGATACTTATTGACAGAGTTAGGGAAATAACAGAGGAATTAGTTGGAGAAGAACAGGGAGGTTTTAGGAATGGAAGAGGTTGTGTAGATCAGATATTCATTCTTAGATCTTTAGTGGAAAAGTTTCTAGAGAAGGGAAAAAAGTTGTATACAGCCTTCATGGACTTGGAGATAGCATATGACAGGGTGGATAGACAAGGATTGTGGAAAGCATTAAGAATATATGGAGTGGATGGGAAATTGTTGAAGGCAGTAAAGAGCATGTATGAGGGTGCTAAGGCCGTAGTGCGTGTGGTTGGCAAACTGAGTGAATTTTTCCATTTGAAGGTTGGATTGAAACAAGGATGTGTCGCGTCTCTGTATATGGATGGGGTTATAAAAGAGATACAAGGTCGGGCAGTGGATGTTGGAGCGGCCCTAGTGAGAGAGGGCAGTGTTTGGAAACTCCCTGTACTGTTGTTTGCAGATGATACTGTGTTGTTGATTGAAGACGAAGGGGAGCTGCAAGGCTTGGTAGATGAGTTTGGGAGTGTGTGTAAGAAACGGAATCTAAAGGTAAATGTAGGGAAGAGTAAAGTAATGGTCTTTGAGAGAAGTGAAGTCAGTGAAAGTTCAGTGAGATTGGATGGGAAGGATATGGAGAATGTGAGTGAATTTAAGTACTTGGGCAGTGTGATGAGTAAGGATGGAAGTCTGGAGGGTGAAGTGCTCGAAAGGGTGCAGCAGGGAAGGAAGGTTGCTGGTTCCTTGAAAGCAGTGATAAGAAACAGGCAAGTGAGCATGAAAGTGAAAAAGTTGTTACATGACAGTATTGTGATACCATCTCTAACATATGGAAGTGAAACTTGGACCCTGTTGGAGGGACAGAAGTCAAGAGTGAGAGCAGTGGAAATGAGTTTTTGAAAGGAGCATGTGGAGTCACATGGAGAGACAGACTAGCAGATGAGGAAGTGAAGGAGCATTGTGGTGTGGATGTGGGTGTGATAGGAAGTGTTAGGAGAAACACGTTAAGGTGGTTTGGGCATGTGGAGAGGATGGAGAGTGAGAGACTGATGAGGAGGGTGTATGGGAGGGAGGGGGAGGGGGGGAGAGGGAGGGGGAGGCTGAGGATGAGGTGGAGGGATGGAGTGGAGAGGTATATGAGAGAGGGGGATGTGAGCTGGGATCAGGGCAGTGAAATGGCAGGGGAAAGAGCGACATGGAGGCAATTTGTTTGTGGCCACCCCTTACGGCATTGAGGCATCTGGCAATAGATAGATAGATTTAGATAATTTAATTTGTACAATGAGTAATCAAAATTGGATGATGTGAAGTTTAAGACAGTATCAACTGGATAAACTGGATATTGAGATTTGATATAACAACAGGTGCCGTCCTTGTTGCGGAAGTTTGTGAGAAGATGGTAACCGGGAAAACAAAACGGGGATATTTCAGTAAGGGGTGAGATTTGTAGTTCTGTGATGAATAGGGCCAGAGGGGATATGGACTGTAGGAAAAAATGAAATGAATTTAGTTTTTTTTCTTTATGCAAGGAAGAAGGAACCAAAGGCTCACATACTGTTCCCTCCGAGATAAAACAAAAACAATACAAAAGAGAGCCAAATTCAAGATCTATTCATTTCGAGATGCTTGGACACACTGCGTTTGAAAGCCTGGAGATCATAGGAAGTAGGGCATACAGACAGAGGAAGACAGTTCCAGAGTTCACCAGTTGCATAAATGAAGGACTGGGAGTAACGGTTAACTCTTGCATTAGAGAGTTGGACAGAAAAGGGATGAGAGTTTGTTGCTAGACGGGTACTACGTGCCCGTCGTAGAGGTGGAGGGATGCAAGCAGACAGTTCAGAGGAACAGTGACCGTTGAAGTAGTGATAGAAGAGAGATAAAGATGCAACAGTGTGGTGAAGAGACAACGGTTGGTCCAAAGGCCACGGATATTGGTAAAGAATAAGGCCGCACCTCCATTTTTCCACTGAGGAGCAAGATTGGAAATTGCAACAGTCGCTGCCAGCACAGTAGCATGATGGCGACTGTAGTAACACTTCTCACCTTCTGCACTCAATTATTATCCCCCATCCTCCCCACATGCCCTAACAATCCCAGTCTACCTCTCCTCATCACAACACCAATACACACAGCAACAGCCACAGCGAATGGATGTGTCTCCTCCGCTTCTTACCCACCTCAATGAACCTCGAGTAGTTTCAGGAATTATGTTTTCTTGTCTTTAGTTTTGATTAAAGTTTAAAATATTGAAAGCCAATATAGTCTACCAAAAATGTAAAGAGCTATAGTCAGTGAGTATACATGAATGTTTCTAGGAACATCAGTAACAGCTTTTTATTAGTTTAGTATTGTAACCAGCCTCAAACATGGCCAACAATGTAAACATTGAGGGATCCGAATTTCCAGGCTCTGACGATGAAACCAGTGTGATGCATATAGTTTAAATGTTGATTATGAGAATTAGTGAACTGGAAAAGAAAGTGGAAGATCTAGTATCAAAAAGCATGCCTGAGAGTAATGAAAACACTATTTGAGTCTGAAACAGGCCAATGGGATGGCGAATAAGGAGATTGAGAATTTGAAATGAGACAATATCGAATTAAAGAAAAAACTAGAAGACAGCAGTAATAAAATGGAGGAGGTGAGTAATGTGTTAAAAGAGCAAAAGGCAAAGTGGGCACATGTGAAAAAAGAACAGAAAGAAGTGGTTTGCTTAACCCGTCACTTCCCAACTGATTTCCAACCTCCGATACCCCCCAGTCCCGAGCGTTTTCGGATTTTTTTTTTTTTTGGCTCAAACCTTTGCTTTTGATGAGAAACATTGAAAATTCATAGAGAAATCGCCCTCCTGAGGCTATAAATGGTGCTACAGGTGATGAGTCAGCCTTACGTTTTCCCTTTTTCTCAGGGTACCTGGCTAAAGAAAACTAACCATGGAAGGGTTAACTAATTCAAGCCACTTTAAATCACGTATTTATTTATCTATTTGGTACGAATTTACGTGTAGTACGAGACTACAGTTTATTGGTTTTCGTTTAGTTTTTGAAGGCTGCAACACGCCTGCATGCGTCGGCCTTTTTGGATTGGAGCGTGTAGCATTTTATGACCGGATGCCCTTCCTGATGTCTACCAATGACCCTTGGGTGGATTCGATCCTCCGACCCTACGGCCAGAGCGGAGCGCTCTAACCCACTGAGCCACGGCTGCTACACATTTATATTGGCAATAGAAGCATGCTCCCTACATGTCAACAAGTGGGTTGGTGGAGGGTTAGTGCCCCTCCCCGTAAAAAAAAATAACTCAAAGTCAAATGGCCATCCCTTACGGGATTATGGTGTCTGGCAATAGATAGATAGATAGAAGCATTGTTCAGTCACCAAACACATCCAAGTATGGCACCTTCCTTTACGACATTACCACCTCATCACTTCTGTTTGTTTCTTGCTCTAGCTTCTTTATATCTTTGTCCTCCACCTCAGGAATCACTTTCACCATGAATTTTGTCATTGGAGAGACTGTGGGGCAACATGTCTTTACTGGCCAGGTCACTGCTAACAGGTGAATTGCAGAGTGTGGGGGGAGGGAGGGGGTCAGGTGGGGCCAGGCAGTATCCCCACTTGACAGCAGATAGAGGAAGATCTCTCACACATGCCTACCAAAAATCACCCATGAAACTTGAAAATTGTGCAAATTATGACCCTTGCAATTGCGCGACGTACCCGTACATCGATGGGTGTAGCTGAGACAAAACGTTGCGACTTATCCATATGTCGATGGGACGCCTCGGGTTAAGGGAAATTATTCAGGAAGAAAGGGAAATGAACAAGAAAAAAACTGTAGAAAATGTAGTGAAAATATTGAAGAAAAAAGAGAAAATAGTGAGAGAAACTGTAGAAAGGAACAGATGTGTGATAATATTTGGAAGCAGGGAGGAGGAGGAAAAGGTTAGGTCTGTGAAACTCGAGAGAGACTTGACTCAAGTAAGAAAATTATTGGGAAAGGTCGATCCCAAAGGAAGCATATGGGAAAAAGAAATTGAGGAAGTAAAGAGGATTGGGCCATATAAGAAAGGGGAAGTAAGACCAATAAGAGTTAAACTGTCATCAGAAAGTGTAGTAAAGTGACCTAGAATCTAAGTAAAGAGGCAGGGATGGAAAATATTATAGTAAGAAAGGATTTGAATGAAGAAGAAAGTGAAGTTTTAAAATCTCTGAAGGAACCGGTAAAGGTAAAAAATGAAAGAAGGACAGAGGAGGAATGTAAAACTTTTTTTTGGAGAGTAATGGATATGAAAGTAAGGAAGTGGTATGTGAGGAACTAGAAGTGAAGGAAACAAGGGGGATGGATATGAATATGAAAAAGAGAAGTATGAGTAAAGATAAAAACAGTGCAGTAAATATAAGTATCATGTACAGTAATGTAGATGAGTTAATATCTAAGAAAGGGGAAATTGGAGACTTTATAAATGAAAATAAACCTGAAATTATTTGCCTGGTGGAGACTAAATTGCCCCAAGATGTTAATACAAAATTATTTGGATGGGGCAATTATAACATTCGGAGGAAGTATAGAGAAGCAAGTTTGGGTGAGGTATAATGATCTTGAAGAAATAGAATAATAATTATAATGGGAGATTTTAACTGCAGAGAAGTTGATTGGGAAAGTATGTTGCTGGGATTAATGAGGAATCATGAGGAAATAAATTAATGGAATTGGTCATGGAAAACATGTTAACCCAATTAATTAAAGAAAATACAAGAATCAGGGGTGATGATGAACCATCAAGGCTTGACTTAGTATTCACAAAGGACCCAAAATATGTGAGGAATATAACCTACCAATGCCCCTTTGGTAAAAGTGACCATCTGGTTATTGAGATGGAAGTGGTTGGAGTAAGGGAAGAGAGGAAAAGCACAGAGAAAATAGATCCTATCTATCTATCTATTGCCAGACGCCTTAATCCCGAACGGGGTGGCCACAAACAAATCACCTCCATGTCACTTTGTCCCCTGCCATTTCACTACCACGCTCCCAACTCACACCCCCCTCTCTCATATACCTCTCCACTCCATCCCTCCATCTCATCCTCGGCCTCCCCCTCCCTCTCGCCCCCTCCACCTCACTCACATACACTCTCCTCGTCAATCTTTCACTCTCCATCCTCTCCACATGCCCAAACCACCTTAACGTGTTTCTCCTAACGCTTCCCATCACGTCCTCAACCACACCACAACGCTCCTTCACTTCCTCATTTGTTAGTCTGTCTCTCCATGTGACTCCACATGCTCCTCTCAAATAACTCATTTCCACTGCTTTCACTCTTGACTTCTGTCCTTCCAACAGGGTCCAAGCTTCACTTCCAATTGTCAGAGTTGGTATCACAATACTGTTATGTAACAACTTTTTCACTTCCAT
>JAGKTI010015825.1:0-20090 GCA_018397915.1 Birgus latro
TTATTTATGACAAAAAATTACACATTTGACACCCGGCTTTTTGCACAAACATTGCACTGAGCCACACTTGCCCATGCACCAACAAACGACTAGCATTCTTTGGGGTAGTGGATTCAGGCATTTTTCAGGTAGTAGTGTGCCACTGTCTTTCACCCATCCGTATTTGGTCGGGTCTGTGGCAGGTGGGTAACATCAAGAAGGCATGGAACTTTACGGACAGAGTAAAATGCTCTCCTGATGTGGCCGCGAATCTGTGCCTGAAGTTGGTACCAGGGCTTCCAAAGATTTTGATGTCGGAGATCACAGTTGGACTTCCACCTGGAGCTGGTCGAATGATCGCGATTCGGGTTTACTCCTCGCGCCAGTTCACACTCAAACGAGATACTCCTCAGCTTTCATCAAGATCTCGTCAGTGCGGGTGTCAGACTCTGCAAAATCAGCCAAGTAATGTTCTGGATCACATGACAGAGATGCATGTTTAGTACCTATATTACTCATTGCATCATCTCCGGTCAATACATGTGCCTTCACGATGACTGTAGATAGTCCTTCTCGCAGCTTATCTGCAAGAATGTGTAGTGGTATTTGACACCGTCACTCACAGGTACTGAACTCTACCCACAGTTGTTGTAGGTCACGCTTTTGAAAATGTTGAACATAATGGAGGAGACGTCCTACTGAGCAGAAACTACTAGCAGCCGGCTACTTCCTCGATCCACCTACCATCCACAGGGAATCACTATGAGATCATCGGCTTCTTCCACATCACATGTCAGCGTGTCAACAGGTTCTGCAGTTTCAGAAGACAGTTGGGTTGACGGCCTTCCAGACAGTTGAAACTCTACTGACACATCACCATCATCTATGACGCATCCACCAAGAACAACATCCAACTTCACCAGCTCAGGAGTCGAGATGAGATCGCAAACGACACGCTGTAGCATAGTTTTGTTGACTGCGGAGGTCCAGAACTTGTTCATCTGTTAGGGTACTGGGACACCTGCAGTGAGCCCAGTAAGGTCAACAGATTCAACTCCATCAGCGCACTGCAGCCTTCCCAGTCCCTTAACAGATGACTCTGAATAGCTTTCAAACACGATATGGAGGCTGGACCTGGAACAAATAGAGAGGCCCACTGATGGCACACAATTGATTGCATTTTCGAATGTTCCATATGAAGCCAAGTTTGTAAAGGAATGTATTTTCGACATGAAGTCCAATATAATGGATGCATCTCCGGCAGGAAAGCAGAACTCACTGTCTGTTAAATTTTTCTCCAAGTCTGCGGTAAGTGCATTTTTGTCAGGCTTGGAAAGAAGATCGCCTTCAAAAAGAGATCAAATAGGCAGGATATCATGGGCATAGATAAATTCAAGTTCCATGCTTTGATGTCGCGCTAAGCCACGGATATCATTTGCGATGTCACAGCAGAAGTTGCACTTACATCAGTGGATGGTTTGCTGCCGAACTGAGGTAATTTCCTCTTCGATATAGGGGTAGAGAGTTTTTTGGTCTTGTCAACAAACCCCTCTCTCTGGAATTCTCTTACCAGTTGATCCCCATTCACCAGCACTTGGAGCAGCCGGACGGCCACTTCATCCAGTGTTAGTTATTTAATGATTAGACTGTGCAGTTTGTTGGCAGGAGCCTTGATGATGTAAGGGTTACCCCTGTCTCGCACAAAGTCCAGGAGCTTTGAAACGTTTTCATCCAGCTGATGAGACTTGCATCTAGTAAGTTCATGATGAACCCTCGCCGATTCACTATGATTCATCGACACATCATTCATAATATCCCTGAAGTTGTTTGAGATGAGAGAATTTCGTGGAAAATGAGTTGCCTCTCGACCACGACTCAGACTTCTTGTTTGGCCATTCTTGACAGCTGCTATTTCACGGACACGCTTCCTGCCTATTGCACCACCATAGAGTTTTTTTTTTCGGAGGACTTGGCTTTTTGTTGGCAGATGAAGCATCTGTCAGGTTGAAGGGCTAGAGTTGGCTGGGAAATACATAATGAATTCCTGTATCATTGTCCATGCTGCAGGCTTGCTGCAAAACTTGACCACAGAATTCCCATCAATTAGGATTCCATTAGCTAAAGAGACACAGAAATGGACATTAGTGACTAGAACAGAGCACACATGTATAATGTTTACCAGGTATAATTATGGAACAAATATCAGCACTTTCAAGGTCTGCTTAACATCACGCTGCCAAGCATTTACAAAAAAAACAGAAATAGTAATATCCAGGGAGTACTGCTATTCCAGCTATATCGAAAATTCGACAACTTTCTTGTTAGCTACGGATTTGGAACACAGTCATCTTGATTTTTCAATACTAAATGTTGTGATATCGAATCAGTGAAGGTACTATCGTGTCGGCAGTGCCTAAAAACCTCATAATTAACATAAAAATCGTCCAGTCAAAATGCATCTTTCAAAAGATACACGACTTTCTTGTTAGGGAAGGGTCTGGATGGCGATCATCTTGGATTCTGGGTACTACGCTAGGTCATAATGATTTCCTATAGGCACCATCGTGTCGGCCGTGCCTGAAAACCCCCTATTAGTCTTCCAGGTACTTCATTCCTATTAGAAATTGTAAGCCTTTATAGTCTTGAAAGGCCCCGGTGGTGGCCATTTTGAAAACCGCCATTTTCTCACATATGCTATGATTCTAGCAATTCCAACTGGTACTGTTTTGAAACTGGCGGTATCCTTTACTCAAATCACCAAAGTCTCTTCCTAAGGAGATGTATACGGGTCTTTACAACAGGGACTGGATTATATGCCACATGTACCAAAACGTGCCGGCCACTGTACCTGTTATCAGTGCTTGTAATTGTACAAAGTGTAATATAACTTTGGGGTTCCGTTGACACATGCTCAAACAAATCGACAGAGGTAGGCCAGATGGCAGGTGATCTTGTTCAACTGACATATTCTTGTCAGAAATTTTCTTTTGGGGACACAAAAGGGTAGTTTATTCATGGAACTCCAGTGCTGAATGGGGACGACTTTACTAGGTGGTGCCGATATCTCAAAGTGGTTCCCCCGTCTGGCTATACAAACGTCCCTCAGGCTCCTTCCTGTCCTCCGAATGAGAGATGGTGAAGTGTAAAAAGGGAACATCACTCAGTACTTCACTAGGTGCACCCCCACGTGAGTCACAGGCCACAGCAACTATTCATGGAATTTCAAAATTGCATTATGTTCTTGTGACCATGATGATTACGGCCGAGTTAAACCTTAATTATACGAAGACTACATGCACTGAAGATAATGCTAATTACCTTTCCAGTGCACTGAACCGGTAATGATTTATCTCGTATACAATTAACGAAATTAAAGCTTAATATGGTACGTACAAAGAGCTTATGATCTGAATGTTTTAGAACCAATTAATGCAATGCTAAATTTTTTTATTTTAACTGGAAATATTCGTACTAGATTACGATAACTGTATCATTCTTAAGTTACCTGTACAGTACATTAAATACATAAGTATACTTTCATTTTACATATAGACAATGCAGCGTGTGAAGAGGAAAAACTGGGGGCGGACAAGGGCATTTTGAGGAAAGCTAAAGATGAACACTTTTGACAACGATGGAATCTTTAAGCCATTTACATTATTCATTCCATTCGCAGGTTAATGAAATAATGTTAAAAATGCATAACCGGCAGCTAAAATTGTATAAAGTTACGATCATCTGCGCTTCTTTTTGTACAATGTTGCCTCCCACCATCATCCAGGTGCATTATTCCAGCTAAATGTGTTTCTGCCTCTTTATATATTAAGAAAATTATTGCCAGATGGTCAGGAACAAAGTGGACAATTCGCTTATTTTTTCTTTATCTTACAATTCTGAAAGTGTATGTTAAATTTCCATCAATACTGAAGTTAGATCAGTGACGAGCCTATCGACCTCTAGCCCATATCATCTGTTTTCACCCCAATTTTCTCATTTTCTTGAACGGCTAAGAACTTCCCTTTGTCCTGATCTCGACACTACCTCTTTCTTCTTTCTTTTTCTCTCACTCGTATTACTTCCTCTTCCTTCATATCTTCCCATCTAATTTCGCTTTTAACAGTCCTATATCCTTCGCTCCGAGCATCTTTACCTCTCCTATAATGAACTTTTTTCTTCCCTCACTCTTCAGAACATAAGTAAATTCACGCAATTCCTCTTCTGCTTCTCAACGTTCGACATCATCATCACCCATCCCTAATTCCCATATATTGACCTTTACGACACTCGATCCTCCTCCTTCTCCTCCTGTAATCGCTAGTGACAAAATATTTCAAGAATGTCAGTGCTGAGTGCGGAACGGTGAACCCCCAAGTCTATGTAGACATATGATGAAGCCTTCACCTCTCGCACCGAGTGGGAACAGCACTGGGAATCCCCTTTTCTCATGTCTAGTCTGGGCTATGACCCTCTTCCCTCACCTAGCTATAATTCTCACACTCCACCCCTTTTCATCAACTGTCTCAAGCCCGATTCACAACATTACACCGTCATTTAGACTGGGTTCTTAATGGCAACCCAGTCTAAATGACGGTTTAATGGCAACTTCTAGAGTTTGTCACGGATTAGGGTGAAGCTTTACATTGAACGAGTATATCTTTCATCACAGCTGTATGGAGCCTACACGTGGTGGTGCTGTACACCCTGGGTGGAGCAGCTGTCACGTCCACTCCCCTGCACCTGATCGTGGGGAAGAACCCTGGTCTGACAATTGTGAAGCGCTGTCTACCAAAGGGGGGCTCCGGTTCCCACAATATTCTGTAGCTGTAGGAGAACACCAAAGATGCAGCTGCTTACGTGTGGTCTACGGGTCTACTCGGCCAGACAAATGGGGGTTGAGCAACAACAATAACATCACCATCAACACCAATGACAACAACAACAAAGCTACATTATAACAGTCTATTTAAATTCATGGCTTCTATGTAACTCATGATGAGATCGAACCAATAGAGATGCTCCCAATATTTCTGAATAAAATAGATTCTGCAGGGATAGAGCTACAACTTTCTCTGTGGGTCTTGATATTTGACCTATGCTAGAATAAATGCAGCAGGCAACATCGAAGATCTCATAGTACAACTACAACCCCTTCCACCCTAAGTTTATTTTTATCTAGTAGTTTCCTTTTCAAAATCTTTGTTTACCCTTATTCTCTCTCTGCCCTCTTTTTCATCCTACTATGTGTCTCCTTTTTCTCATCGTCTCTCCTAGCCTCACACTTTTGCTGGCTATCGTCACCCTCAATTCTCCAGTTCTTATTTTTATTCAAGGAGTTGGTGTAACGATACATATGTACTCGCTTTATGTAATATGCTGTCCATCGCTAGGAAGATTTGGAACTATTTCCGTCACTGGCTGGTGCATTGATGATCAGTGCACCAGGCAGTAAGTGAAATTATTCCATACATCACCAGCAGTAGACACTAAAGTAGATAATAGAAGCAGATCCCTGCTTATGAACGCGGCTGTACCTGTACATAGGTAAGTCATCTTCACAATTAAACTAACACGGGTTCGTTCATAGTCGTAGATAAAGTTGTTTCCTCCTTGTCACAGCTGCCTCACGAGTACAACTGGGAATCTGATAGTATATGCAGCTTCAGGTGCTCTCAACAGCTGACCTTTTTTGTTCTCCCTAAGTCCCATAATGATAGCCCATAATCAGGTAAACAGTATGCCTCAAACAAAAACAGTAACGTTTGTGAAATAATGTTCTTAAATTTCCTGTATGCGAAATTAAATTAAGAATAAAAAGAATTAATCCTATCTCAGTATCATATTTATCTGAAAAACTGTCCTGAATTATATAGCCTAAATGTTTACATTTCTTCACTACTTCATACTGATTTATATAAGGGATACTGTGCCCCTGATTTTCTCTTGTGTTAAATATCATAACTTTGGATTTATTGCCGCTAATTTTCAGCTACAGATTATTTAGCTCCTTCTCAAAAGTTTTACACAGTAACCCAATGTTTTCTTTTGAATCACCTAAATTTACAATGCCACCTACATATGCAATGATATCTATTCTAAAAAGACCAAGGCAACATCCACCATTCACCTTTGATAAGGTTTTAATTATGTTATCAAAGTATTATTTAAAAAACAAAGGAGAGAGAATTCCCCCTTGCCGAACACATCAATTGACTGGATATTACTTATCAAAACAATTATTCCAAATAATTCTGACACTGGTGTCCCGTAAATAATTCATAATAATTAAAATTATGTCAGGGGGAAATTCCTTTTCCAATAAAATATTCCTCAGTTTAAAATGATTCACACTATCAAAAGCTTTAGATAGAGCCATAAAAACTGCATAAGGTGTTCTGCCTCTTTTAGTGTATGGTCTGATGGTTTCTTTTACTAAAAAACAAGCATCAGTAGTAGACACTCCTTCAGTAAATCCAAATTGCCTACAGTTAAAAACACACTTCTCTTTTAAAACATCTAAAAATGTAATTCTAACACTTTTAAAACACAGGAGGATACCATTACCGGCCAATAGTTAGGTGAATCTGAAGCATTTTCTTTGATGGCTTTTATAATGGGAGTAACAATACCCTTCAGCATTTCTTCTGGTATATAGTAGTGACTGTAGCAAGTGTTTATACAAAGCAGTGACAGTAACAAGTGTTTATAAAATGCACCAAGACACATAAACATTCCTCATATCCATGCTTCAGCAGTGTAGAGTGTATACCATCATGACCTATGCCATCATTCAGCGTCCTGATTAACAGTTTACATCTTTCTACTGACATTTAATGCAAGTTTTTCCTTGTGCGATATTTCCTCCTATCAACTAAAGTCCATTCATTATCAACATCGCTCCCATTATTAGCCAGACTTCCATCTCTTATCAGAAAACGAATCTGTGGGACAACCGATTGTGGTTGTAGTTGTGTACGCTTGGACATGGCACCTGTGCGAGGATCTGACACACATGCTGCAGGGCTGCTGGCCATAATGCTGACAATATCCACAATACGTATGCCACCTCTTAGCGTCCCCCCTCATGCCAACCCTTGTACTGCTGTTCTTCCTTATCTCCTTTCCCCCATGTGACCTCTCCTCGGTCACATCACCACAGTCCTCATTCATTCTCCTCACTTCCATCGCCCTGTCGCTTGACACCTGAACACTGCACTCAACACCACTATGTGCTTTATCTCCAATATGTCTCTTCCGTGTCACCTCCTCCTTATCCTGACTAGTTCCTAACACATCTGCGTAACTCGCGGGCATTTTATCGACATCCTCGTGACTTTTTCTTCTAGGTGAAAAGACTTCCTTATAGTTATTCATTCTGAGAGATGTCAGACCCTCTAATATATGGGCTTCATTGATGGCTGTATCCTTCATAACCTCTTCCATGCCACTGGTAGCACTGTGAAATTTCCTTTTTAAATCTGCCATATCCATTTTCATCTCCCAAACAGTATGTGCAGTGGAACACACTTCTGCGCTGATGTCTAAAAGTTTTGGCAATAGTTCCATAACATTTGAAGCGTCCTCAGCCAAAGCTCTTAGCAGGGAGCTAAAGACTTCTAACCTCACTGGAGGCATTCCTTTATGTGAATTTGTCACAAAATGTAGCAATTTATCTTTCCTGCATTTCTCGCGATATTCAAACACATCATTTAGATCTCTGTTCTTCTTTTCTGGGTCACGTCTCCATGATATAGTAGGTTTTAAGATATTACATAGAATTTTCTTACTTTACTTCCTAATGTGAATAAAATACATGGTTTCAAACAGTGTCATGGGAAAATTCATATTTTTCTGAAGTAAGGAAGCAAAGCAGACTGTTTACAATGTACTGTTCCTCCCCCATACTTATCAATATGCAACTCACCTTGCAGATGCACCTCAAAATTACAGTAAGTCTACCTAGATGTATGTACTATCGTGCACAAAAGCTCTTTCCACCAAGCAACCTTAGTGGGAATCTGAATTAACTTATTTTCATCCCATTACACTGCTATATGCATTTCCTCTAGATGCTTTGTGGGTTATAATTCAGATGATTATTTTTGGACTCACTATGTTGCAGACTGTTGGAAAAATGTAATGGTATTTTGTTCCTTGGTTGGCGGAAGAGACTTTTGTGCACAATGGTACGGGTTTATGGACGTTTCCTAGCCATGACAGCTGTACTTCAAAACACCTGAATTGGCGGTAGGAAATCTCCAGCTGGTTCACAGAAGGATCTAAGTGCCCTCTTACATGACAGGCTCCATATCACATCCGATCAGGGAACAGGATGACATCAAAACACGTCCTGAATGTCTCCAAAAACACACCTTCTTAAGTTTGATGCATTACTGTGGTAGACTAGCTCCGTTGTACTGGTCTACATAACAGATAAGAAATATGTTACATAATGCACAATTGCTTTGAAAAAAAGGAGCTCTCTCAGACAAGTTGCAAGGCTGGTGGTGCTACCTAATAGCAGTAGTAGTAGTAGTAATAGTAACAGTAATAGTAGTAGTAACAGTAACAGTAATAGTAGTAGTAATAGTAACAGTAATAGTAGTAGTAATAGTAACAGTAATAGTAGTAGTCGATCAATCGCTCTGTGGATCACCTTTATTTCGTAAATAATTCACAGAGATACAAGGCTTGTAATGACACGCATAATTTTGGTCGTAGGTTGGATGATACACATGATTTTTAATTAATGGTGCCTTGTATTTCAAATAAGAGTTAAAAAAAAAAAACGCTCTGAATGTTAAACCTCCATAAAGCTGTAGGAACATGAAAAACACTGAATATTATGTGGAATTAAAAACATATTGTAAAATAATATGAAATAAATTTTAAGACTGCTTCAGCTATAAACGACTAAAAGAAATAAAAGCCTAAAAAAATGTTCAAATACGTTGTCATTATAAAAAAAATTCTCGAGTAGCAAAATAAATCACAACATGAAATAATAAAAGATCAGCAGAGTGGGGGCGCCCATCATCCACCCACCCAGTGCAGCGGTACTCTGTTTTTAGGGTAACTCTACACTGAGTGGCAAGCCAAATGATTTCCTGTAAACCAAAAAATCATTGACAACGCTGGGTGGTAACCTTACAACTAACCAACACGTGTTCCCTACGTGACAAAAAGTGGGTTGTCGGAGGGTTAGTGCCCCTCTCTGGAAAACAACTAACTTAAAATACGAACAAAAAGCCTTGGACCAGGACTGACCAACAGGTGACGACTAAGGACCGAACAAAGGACATGGTATGGATTGCGACATGGAATGAAGGGGTGCAAATGATAAGGTGAAAGAGAGAGAGATTGTCCAGGTGCTTGAGGGTGCAAAAATGGATGTATGTGGAATAACTGAAACTAAATGGAGGGGTGAGAGTGTGAGAGAATGGGAGTGTGGATGGGGTATATGTGTGGGAGTGGGTGAGAATGAGAGGGCAAAAGAAGGAGTCTGTATTGTTGTGTGCAAAAGATGGAAGGAGAATATAAGACAGTATGGATCAGTAAGCTCAAGGATTGTGTGAGTGAGTATGCGCCAACGCAAGATTGTGCAAGCAGAGTGAAAGAAGAGTTCTGGACAAATGTGGAAGAGTAATAGAAAAGTTTGAATGGAATCAGAGTGTGTTTTGATTGAGATATGAATGGAAAAGTAGGGAATGTGAAGGTGGATGGAGTAGTTGGTGAGTGGGGTGTACCTGCAGAGATGGATGAGAATGGCAGTGCTCTAGTGGACATTTGTGCCGGTAGGGTGGTGAAGTGAATGAACGGAAGGCAATGAATGATTATGTGTGTGTGTGGATGACAGAATGAGAAGGTGTGTAATGGATGCAAGAGCATATAGTGGCTGGGGGAGTGGACTTTCTGACCAACACTTGGTGGTGCTGAAAGTCAAGGATCAAATGAAATGGAGGAAATGAAGAACGGAAGGACAGGAGGAAATAGTTCATACAGTGAAAGTGGAAAGGTTACAAGAGGATGGAAATGAAAGGCAGAATATAAGAGGGAAGTGAGGAGCTATTGGATAAATATGATTTGGAGCAGATGGGGGACGTGAGAGGTGTGTGCAAGGTATTCGCAAAAGAAATCTGTGCAGCATGTGAGGTGGTGTTTGGGGTGAAGGGAAGACGAAAGGGGGTGCAAGGAACAGCATGGTGGAATGAAGAGGTGAGGAAGGCCGTGGCACAAAAGAGGAAAGCATACAGTGAGTGGATGAGAAACAAGGGTGTAGAGGAAGTTGAGAGACGGAAGAGAGTTATATATAGAGAGGAAGAGAGAGGTGAAGAGATTAGTAAGGGAGAGTAAGAAGAGAGTGGACGAAGAATTTGGAAGGCATTTGAGTGTAAAGTGGAGGGAATATAAGAAAATGTTCTGGAAAGAGGCAAGGAGAGTTAGGCAAGTTGTTAAAGAAGTTAGACAGGGAGAGAAAGATAAAAATGGTAGATTACTGGTGGAGAAGGGAGAAAAAGTGAGCAGATGCAGAGAGCGCTTTAAGGAATTGTTGAACATAGAGAATGAAAGTAATGCAAGTATAAGTGGTTGGGGAATGGCTGGGAAAAGTAGGGATGTGAGAAGAGAGGAAGAAATCAGTAGGATGGAAGTTGTGGAAGCAATGAAGAAAGTCAAAATGGGGGAAATGATGGAGAAATGCTGAAGCATGGGGGAGAGTTATGAGTAGAATGGATGTAAAAGATATGCAGACTGGCCTGGGAGGAAGGTAAAGTCCCGGAGGATTGGAAATCAGGTATAAATATTCCCCTGTACAAAGGAACAAGGGAAAAAGAAGTGTGTGGTAATCACAGGGGCAATTGTCTTCTTAGTGTAGTAGGAAAAGTATATTGTATGGTAGGATACGTATTGACCTAAGTAGTGAAATAACGGACGAATTAGTGGGAGAAGAACATGGAGAGGTTGTGTAGATCAGATATTCATTCTTAGGCCTTTAGTGGAAAAGTTTCTAGAGAAGGGAAAGAAGTCGTATGTGGCCTTCATAGATTTGAAGAAAGCATATGACAGGGTAAACTGTAAAGACAAGAATTGTGGAAAGTATTAAGAATATATGGAGTAAAGGGGAAGGTGCTGAATGCCGTGAAGAATATGGATGAGGGTGCTAAGGCTGCAGTGTGTGTGGACAGTGAACTGTGTGAATTTTTCTATTTGAAGGTTGGACTGAAAGAGGGATGTGTTATGTCTCCATGTTTTTTCAGTCTGTAGATGGATGCGGTTATAAAAGAGTTACAAGGTAGGCAGTAGATCTTGGAGCGACCCTAATGAGAGAAGGCAGTGTGTGTGGAAATTCTCTGTACTGTTGTTTGCAGATGATACTGTGTTGCTAAATAAGGACGAAGCGGAGCTTCAAGGCTTGGTGAAAGAGTCTAGGAGAGTGTGTAAGAAACAGAATCTAAAGGTGGGTGTAGCGAAGAGTAAACTTATGATCTTCAGAAGAAATGAAATCACTGAATGTACAGTGAGGTTGGATGAGAAGGAAATGGAAAATGTGAGTGTGTTTAAGTCCTTGGGTAGTGTGATGAGTAAGGATGGAAGTTTAAATGGTTAAGTGCTTGAAAGGGTACAACAAGGAAGAAGGGTTGCTGGTTCTTTAAAAGCAGTGATAAGAAACAGGGAAGTGAGCATAGAAGTGAAAAAGTTACTGCATGACAGTATTGTGATACCAATTCTAACGTATGGAAGAGAAAATTGGACCTTGTTGGAGGGACACAAGTCAAGAGTAAGAGCAGTGGAAATGAGTTATTTAAAAGGAGCACGAGTAGTCACATTGAGAGACAGACTGACAAATGAGGAAGTGAAGGTGCATTGTGGTGTGGATGTGGATGTGATACGTTGAGATGGTTCGGCCATGTGGAGAGGATGGAGAGCGAAAGACTGAAGAGGAGAGTGTATGTGAGTGAGGTGGAGGGGGAGAAAGGGAGGGGGAGGCCAAGGATGAGATGGAGGGATGGAGTGGAAAGGTATATGAGAGAGGGGGGTGTGAGCTGGAAGCAGGGCAGTGAAATGGCGGGGGACAGGACGACATGGAGGCAATTTGTTTGTGGCCACCCCTTACGGGATTATGGCGCCTGGCAATAGATAGAGACATTATATCTAGGACATGGCAGGTAACGTCCACTCCGTTATGAACCTTAAAAATATTATAAACGTTTCTGACAAAGAAGCCTGATTTCAAAACCGGTAACTTTTCCTTTATCAGAGGACTGATGAAGTGCATCAATCTGTTGTAGTAGTGACACTGGGTGAGTGCTACATGGTGCCTGAGTAATAGCTGGTTACAGGAGGCAGCCACGTCATCACTGCTGGCATACAGTGGTGCTCCAGTCATTGGCTTTAGTTATTAACTATAAGTTCCCTCAAATGCTCTAAATTAGTAGTAGTAGTAGCAGCAGCGGTAGTATCTGTAGCAGAAACAGCGGAAGTAGCAGCAGCAGTATAACTTTTACGTTAAGCAAATTTTAGCTCCAGCCCGATGGCGAATCCTGTGAAGGGCGGCATTACTACACGGGTATGGGCATTTTTGTTTCTGCTCACCATCGAGCATATTTCACCTGATCAGCGGCTTTATTCTCCTCCCACCCACCTTTCTCTCATATATCTCTATCTCAATCTAGATTCGCCACTTGGCCAAACATACCAAAGTACTTGTCTCTTCCCACCACACCCGCTTTACTGTCTTTGTGTCTAGCAGAGTCACATATTAGTCATTAGAATTTTGCAGTAACTCATTTTACCTGCCCATATTCTTGACTTGTGTCCTTCAACATTATCAAGGTTTCACTGTTTTGATTAGGGGTTGGAATCTAGTTAACTATCACACAACCAATCACCAATCTGTATGACCTTAGTATGTGGAAAGGTCGCGTTCATTAATATGTGAGCAGCAGCCCACGTGGGGAAGAGGATGCGTTGTTTCGCTCCCACAAGGGATTTTCATTTTAACTAGATCTGACGCTCTAATAAGTATTTTTATGGCATATGTGTTCCCACTTTGTGAACTGCAAACTTAATGCTTGCAGCTCCCCGGCCCTATTTACTGTAGGTATTTAACTGTCATTATTCAACACCAGCAGAGTGTTTTATCCGGCTTTTGGAATCTACTTTACATAGCGCGTTTACTGGTGCATCACAGTGCAGACAAATGCGTGACATTCCAAATTCAATCCAAGTGGTGCCAGGTACAACAAACCTCGCCTGACTACTCAAGGTCAAAGGTCATAGTGCCAAATAAAAGCGCACGTGAGACTTGATACATCTTGATATGAATAAATATCTCTATCTACAACCAGTTTCCAGTTATAGTCCCCTGAATATCCGTGACCCTGAGTTCGAATTTTCATGGTCCCGTAAGGTCAAAGGTCATGGTACCAATTAAAAACCTATGTGGGACTTACTATATTTTGATAATAGTAAATATCTATCTGCCATCAGTTTCGAGTTACAGCCCCCTGAATATCCGTGATCATGAGTTTTACCTATCAAAGCCACTCAAGGTCAAAGGTCTTGGTGCCAAATGAAAACCCATATGGGAGGTTCTGTTTGTTGATGATCGTAAATATCTCTATCTTCAACCGCTTTCAAGTTACAGCCCTCTGAAAATTCCCATGCTTGATTTTGACCTTTCAGGGTAACTCGACTACCTTCAAACAGTAATCATTTTCATTTGAGACCATTGCCTACATATCCTGAAAGTTTCATGTAATTTCATCCAGCCGTTTTTCCGTAACGTTGCTAACGGACAAACAAACAAACAAATAAAGAAACTTTTCAGGCCAATGCCCACATATCCTGAAAGTTTCATGCGATTTCATTCAGCCGTTTTCCCGGAACGTTGCTAAGGGACAAACAAACAAATAAACAAATACACAAAGAAACTCCCCCCCCTTAATATCGCACACTGTACTATTTGTTATGCATTTGCACAGTTCTTTGGCTATAGCAGTGGTGTTGCGCTGGCCTTTCATGCACAAAGTAAAATGAAAGACAGACAAAAGTGAATGTAAACACTGGACATCAATCTTGGCTCTAACCGCTGACTGGGAGACGAAATGTGTACAAAGGAGACACGATTTCCAAGTCGCAAGTCTCAGTATTTCATGCAAAAAAAAGTTAACATTTAACACTAAACATTGCACTCTTTGTTACACACCCGCACTGTTATCTGGGGACAGCAGTTTGTCAATGGCCTTTCACGCATAAAATGGAACGAAATAGACTATTACAGCGAATGGCAACATCGGGGGCCATCTTGGCACAAACAGCTGACTGGGAGGCACTACACAAGGGAGACACTATTTCCAAGTCACAATTTTCAGTATTTCACATAAAAAAGATATCACTATATCTCACTTTTCACTATTTGTTATGCACTTCCACTGTTATCTGGCGACAACAGCGGTGTGTCCATGAACTTTCACAGAGTGGAACAAAAGGCAGATGATCAGAGTGACTGTAAACACAGAGTGGCCATCTTGGCACAAACAGCTGACTGGGAGACATTGTTTGAGTGAATCTGTGATCATTTTACGAACATTGTTCCAAAAATTGATCTAATTTTTGTTCATCAATATAGCAATTTATCACAATGAACAGATGCATAGAAAGATCTTACTGTATTTAAGCAGGTTTGCCTATGTCTGTCATTGGAAACTTTCTGAGTCATCCTCCTGCTTGTATTTGTGATGGTACATTGCTTGGCTCCTCCCACTCGACGATCAGCCAATGAGATACACCTCATCACTCCCTTAAGCTTTGTCCAGCGCACTGAGTGGGTTGGTAGGTATGTGGATTAGTGAGTTGGTGGTATGGGTGGGTGTAATGGTGATAATGTGGATGTGTGGATTTGTTTACATTAATAAGTTTAAATAGTGATTTCGATGCATTTTCATTAGGTATGGAATGTGAACACAGCATCCCTTTACATGTATCTGCAGAAATGAACTGAGATGGGGTTAGGTTGTTAATTTCTTTAATTAAAAAGGAGAAAACTGTGGTATGCCACTGGTGAAGATAGTTACTGTGAAGGTCGTGTGATTGGATTCAGAAAATCTTATAGAAGGAAAGAATACATCGACCGTAGACAGTAATGGACCTGCTGCCTTCCCCCCCTCCGCCCTTCAGCAAACTATACCATTCTGTCCCACACCCACCACGCCATCTCCTACCAGTCCACTTACTCGGCTATCATGCCCACTCAGACACCACATCTGACTACTCAACAGACACTCATTTGGAGTCCCTGTCATGCACTGATGCTTTTGCTGTGTTGCATCAAGAAGCTGACCCACTACCCAGATGCAGTACTGAGCAGGATTAGTAACCATTCATCTAGGTATTTTCCATAGCTTTGCAATTTATGTAAATGTCAATATGAAACATTTTTCTTCAAGTACAACTACATTATTGATGTCTTTATTACTCTCATTGATTGGTTTTCAGAACGAAGTCTCTGATCAATAGGAAGACCATCGTATTTTATAATCTAAACTTGTATTTTGCAGCAGCAATTATTATTAAAAGCTAATTTTTAATCATGAGTGATAGTCTAACATGGAAGTGTAATAGGCAGCATGTAATATACACCCATATATAAGTCAATCAGAGAAATTATGAGTTAAGCACTGACAAGCCTACCTGTCCACATGTTTCCAGCTCTATAGCAACATGCCTAGGTGGTGCAAAATACAACCCATTTATCAATTTTTACATTATAGTAGTGTCTTTTGCATAATACACTCTGGCACTCTCAAAAGATAGTATATAGGTCATCATTTTTAAGATTTTAGTTTTAATAATTTAGATTAGCCAAAGCATATCAACTCTCCAACTCAAATTTTTCCCGCTCCTTCTAGCACCTTGCCAAAAACCTTTGTAACAACTTCACCTCACCAAGCCTCCCTTCTCTTTTCTTCTCTGATGGCTCTGTAGCTGTTTCTTCCACTGATGAAGCAGTACTCTTCACTCATACTTTCTCCTCCAACTTTACCTTAGACGATTCTAGTGCTGTTCCTCCATCACTTTCCTCCTCTGACTTCCTCATGGCTGACATTAACATTTCTTCAGTTCATGCCTCGAAAATATCAAAGGATATGGGCCTGATGGGGTCCCTCCTGTTGTTCTCATGAACTGTGCTTCCGTGCTTACACCCTGCCTAGGTAAACTCTTTTGATTTTGTCTGTCAGTTTGCTGGAAGTTTGCTCTCATTCAGCCTGTCCCAAAGAAGGATGACCATTCCCAACCCTCTAACTATCGCCCACTTGCCTTAACATCCTGAGTCTCAAAAATTTTAAAGTTATTCTTAACAAAAAATAAAAAAAAAGGCATTTTCCTCTCATAACCCTCTCGATTGTCTGCATGAGTTCCGCTAGGGATGCCCCACTGGCAATCTTCTCACCTACCTTCCAGACTCCCAGCCATCCTCCTTTCGGGACTTTGGTGAAAGCTTTGCCATTGCATTTGACATCTGAAAGGCTTTCGATCGAGTCTGACATAAATCTATAATTTCCAAACTGCTCTCCTAAGTTTTCCATCCTTCTATCTGTGCCTCCATATCTACTTTCCTTTCTGGTAGTTCTATAGCTGCTGTTGTAGACAGCCACCATTTTTCTGATAAAGCTATTAACAGTGATGTTCCTCAGGAGTCTATCCTATCACCAACTTTCTTCCTTCTATTCATCAATGACCTGAGCTGTACATTTAACCCTATCCAATACTGATGACTCCACCCTTCACCTTTCCATTCCTTTCCTGCTACATCCATCTCCGCAGTTACTTCAACAAACAAGGGATGAGGCTATGGCACACCTAATGTCTGAATTGGCTCATATCTCTGACTGAGGTAAAAGAGATCTTGTTGTTTTCAATACTTCGAAAAGTTAGTTCTTACACCTTTCAACCCTTAAAATCTTCCAAAGAAGTATCCTCTACTTTTTAACAATGTAAAATTAAATCCTGCATCATCTATAAACATCCTGGGGGTTTCATTCTCTCGGGATTTATCTTGGAAAGATCATAATTCCTCTCTTGTAAAATCTGCTTGCAAAGGATTAGGTGTGCTAAGCCGATTCCGTGCCGAATCATCTTCTCTGTCTCTTCACCGCACTGTCGCATCTTTATCTCTTTTCTATGGCTACTTCAATGGTCACTGCTCCTCTGAACTGTCTGCTTGCATCCCTCCACCAATATGGCGGGCGTGTAGCAACCGTCTAGTAACAAACTATCATCCCCATTTTGTCCAGCTCTCTAATGCAAGAGATACCGTTACTCCCACTCCTTAATATATGCAACAGGTCAGCTGGGAAACTTTCTTTCTCTGTCTGTATTTCGTACTGCCTATGACCTCCAGTCTTTTAAACTCAGTGTGAGCAGACATCTCGAAATGTACGGATTTTGAATTTAGCTCTTTTTTTTTTTTTCCCCTGGGAGGGAACAATTGTTTGGACTTCTTATATTTGGTCCCTTCTTCCTTGGATAAAAATATACTGCACCTCAGTCATTAGGTAGTTTCTTCTGTGTCTCATGTAACACCCCTCTCTTGATGGTTGAAGGAAAGTCCTGGAGTAGCTAATTACGGCCTTTAATTGTGCGGCACAGTGATATAGGTGTTCCTCCCTGATATCAGCCCTCGACTGCCTAGATACATGGAAGTGGTTTCTGGCTAGCCTGGGAACGCTGCTAACGCTGCAGTTCTGGATACAGTGGGGGGTATACAGTGAGGGAGGCATAATACATACACATATAAGGGGAATGGTACAAAACTGCAGAGTAGTGCAAACTTCCCACTCTTCGTGTATCGCTGCCAGTTGATGAATGTGCATAACATGGTACGGACAGTAAGAAAAATTACCTCTGAGCACGAAACAAAACGAACAAATATGGTGTTTACGTCCAAGAAAGGGTGTGGCGATATCATGCGGTAAGGGAGAGCTTGGATGGACCTCAGCCTCACTGAGGAGCAAAAAATGCTATAAAATAAGTGCAAAATTGGTAATTGATGATGTAAAGTGTTATATGTGTCATGAAGCTGCTATTTGTGATACATGCGTACTGTGTTGGTGAGAATGATGTGGTAAACAATGAAGGTGCAAAGTTTTTATTTTTTATTTTATTTTATTTATTTACTTATTTATTTTTCTGAAGCAACGTGAGAGCCGCTTTGTCTGGGATAATTATAAGTGAAATTGGTGAAATAATTGTACCTTCCACCCAGAACAACCCACAATCCTGAATTCTGTCAACACTAGGTATGACAAGGACTCAGCCCTAGTTATGGATTATCCAACATCGTGACACAACAGGACCACCGTTCCTACTGTATCTCTGCAACACCCAACCTTTGTGAGGCTAATGTAACGTTGAAATTTACTTCCTGTAAACAATCCCATGTGAACCATTTTATCCATCCAGACTGCGATACATGACTTACGTACAGTAACAATTTAGGATGGCTTGTAAATTGTTTTGAAGGAAAAAACAATCGCTGTACATGTACAGTCAGTAGGGAAAAAAAGGCGATTCCTCTCAATTCACGTATCTAAAATTCCCAGACTGATACTTGCTATTAAATATTTTTTGTTTTCCTCGTGTTCAGCAATATTCATACTTGTTTTGGAAATTCAGTGGACGACGATAAATTTAACATACCTTTTGTGGCAAACCGACGAAAATGAAGGAAAACACTGCAAGCGTGTGTGTCGGAGGTACACATCCTATTTTTACACAGCTGTACCACCCACTTATATTCATATTATCATTGCTACGTTGTTCTCGCCGTCTTTACAGTGATCCATACTTCGTATCCAAAATAGGTGAATAATTATGCAGCCATTATAGTGTACCTGACACGCTTACGAAAATGCCGACAACACTCTTGGCATGATAACAGGTACGTGCCCAGAGTTTTCTAGGAAAAAAATCCGTATCTCCGAGACTGCTTACGATATCAACATCCACTTGGCCGCATTCCCTTTCTAAAGGGTTGTGCGATATTGTGGAATCGTAAATGCAGATACATACTGTCAATTTGTAGGCAAAAATAAATAAATAATAATAAATAAAAAAAACGGTCATTGGAGGTGCAAAATCAAAAGTACACTATTACACCCATGCTGCTTTCATTTACAATATTGTTTCTTACGTCATATGTTTAGCAGGATCCATATATCTCTTACATACCCACTGATTAACACTACAGTTGATATGGGCTACGTGGTGCGGCAATGAATATGGTGGAAAACGTTGTATAAACGCAAATTGGTAGAGCGAAGACAGCATACAAAAATACGCTATAAATATGCAGTTTGTTTCATTACCTTCTAAAGGGCAGTTCTATAATATTCAGTCATAAAAATACCAATTTCCCATATGTCTCCATAAAAAAAACAAGAGTAAAAGTGTAATCTGGAATGACACATAACACTCTTCAAATGTGTCACCCTCCTAGATTATTTCCAGTATGAATTTGGGGTAACATTCATGATTTAGCTACCGAAATTCCTTTCATCCATACCCAGTTCATCAGAAAAGTTCCGCTAGTTTATATACTGGAAAGGAAAGGAAACAAAAACTGGGCATCGTCACTGGAGTTCTCAGTGACATTTTTCAAAATTCAGTTTCTCTGACTGCAACTGCAATAGGAACGTCTAATTTGCTTTATACTTTTCTTTGAGAATTGTGCTTTACTGTTCTGCAATAAAAGTACTCTTTAAAAAATCCGTAAGTGAAAGCCGCTGAGAGTGCATTATGCATAAACGGCCCAGGGAAGGAAAGTGTCTTGTGTTATGAAGGCCTTGACAAGAAGCAGAGGTCTTACTGTGGCAGCTGTGAGAAGCTGGAATGACGGATTTTTACTGTCTGCCCAAACATACGGGTATGAAGCTAATGTGGCAAAAACAGTTAAAAGTCATGAGTGAGAGAAATGGAAAAGAGGATGTTACAGAATGTGCGTGTAGTGTGAAAAACAGATGGGATAAGGAGTAATGCGTTTCGTGAACGATGTGGAGTAAGGAAGCCAATGGTGTGCTAAGATGATATGGTCATGTGGAGAGGATGAGTGTAAA
>JAGKTI010015826.1:0-20089 GCA_018397915.1 Birgus latro
AAACTCTGGGAAATGCAAGTTTATTCAATTCTAAGTATAAAATACTGTATAAGTATGGGTATTTAATGTAATGGTTTACAAGTTGTGAAATTTTCAAATCTGACTTGTGAATGGGAGGCGGTCTTGCTGTGTTGCCAGTTTACTCAATTTTCTTTTATATTTTGCACGTTTTTCTCGTTCTGAATGAAACTATTCTTTCATTAGTCGTCAGGTAAGTAATAGTTCTACATAGAAAAGTATTTCACTTTAAAGTAACAAATAAATCTACTATTGAAGGAATAAACATGGCAAAGATGCAATACCAGTGATACTCAGAGATCAGACTGACAGTTTCCCGCCAAGTGCTAGCGAGTGTGGTATGCCTATTTGTTACAGGGACGGTTTCACCCACATTTCGCTTCAATGCCATTCACTTTTACAAACGTGGATTATGCAGATATGATTTTTGTCTATGGGTTCTGCAATGGCAACGGTGAAGCATCAGCAAAAGAATACAAATGGAAATATCCAAACAGGAGCCCAGATGCAAAAGTTTTTAACCACGTCTACATGGAGAGGTAAGTTGAAGTACGGCGCATAGTAGGAATGGTACATCGCTTCCCTAGCATCAGTACAAGAAGAATTTCATCCCGACTTTGTGTTCCACAAGCGAAGGTATGGAGGACATTAAAGCGGGAAGGTCTGTTCCCATATCATATAAAACAAGGTTAGCATCTACAACCCAGAGATTCTGCTCAACGACTTTATTGCTGTACTTGGCTACCAGATCATCCTCAGCTGTGCAAATACATTTTATACACTGATGAAGCCATATTTACCCGCACTGGATCACATAATACTCATAATGCACATTAATTGTCAAAAGAAAATCCCAAGGAGACAGCTGAACGGAACTTCAACACTGATTTTCAGTTAGTGCGTGTTACGGTATGATTGACAACCAGCTGATTGGACCTCATATCTTTGAAGGGAGGCTTACTGGAGACGTCTACGTTAATTTTTTCAGAGATGAACTTCTCTTGTTACTTAAAGATGTGCCTCTGAAGACAAGGCGACTTATCATTTTTCAGCATGATTGGGCGCCTCACATTCACATGTGTCAGATTTGAAAATTTCACCACTTGTAAACCATTAGATTAAATACCTATACTTATAGAGCATTTTATGCTTAGAATTGCATAAGCTTGCATTTCCCAGAGTTTCCAGAGAAACTCGTGAATCACCCTGTATATACAGTAAACCCTCTATATAACGAACCCTAGCGAACTTCCGCTGTATATAGCGATCTTTGGTCGCCATATCTGGCAGAAGTTCGCACTCTGGCATGGTAAGTGTACTGTAACAGTTCTGCATTACATTATAGGCATTGTATTTATATGTATAACTTCATATAGGATGGTGTTTACTGTACATGTACTGTATAACTACATAAACCATTGAATTCTCCATGTGAAACTTCACAGAGTAAGCAGTGGTTGCGCATGTAGGACTGAACGACTCCACAAATATATCGACCTTGGGTTGTTAATCCCACGGTTAATAATGATCATTGGATATTGCGAACGTTCAGATATGATGACCCACCCCTCCCTCCAATTACTTCGTTATATCGAATGTTTACTGTATACACTATACATAGATATATATTTATATATATGTATGTATAAATATACAGTACATACAGTACTGGGTATAAATGTACATACGTCACTTGTGAAATATGTACACATCACAGCTGCGCGCAGTCACACGCAGTCACATGCTTTTCCTAAAATAACTTTTTTTTTTTTCCCCCCACTTACTTGACTTAGTGCTTGTATCACTTACTGTGCAAAATACATATTTTGTATAAATCTCTTACAGTAAAACCTCGATATAACGGACTTCAGTAGACCGGAATTCGCTTTTATCAGACTCGAGGAGCTACCGGACTAAACTCCTATATATCGGAAAAAGTCCGATATAGCCAGAAAGCAGTCCGGACTGCCTGACAACTTCAGCTATGTTCACTACAATAAGACAAGTAAAAGACATGTTTTTCAGTGCACAGTACAGTATTATTATACCATAAGGATTAATGTAGTGAAGGTATAACACAGTACAATACTGCAGTGATGGTGAAAACCATTGATGCAATCTGGACTAATGTCTGATATATCGGAAAAAGTCCTGATTAGCAGGGGTAAGTCCGGATGTCGGTTTTATCGGAATTTCGCATATTTTGGACTGGCTTGGGCCCCAATTAGTCCGTTATAGTGAGGTCTTACTGTATTTTTATTTCTTACTCTTTGAACAAACACTTACTTTCTGTCCATGCTGATGTTATTACTGATGAAATATATTTTTCTATTGGCATTTATATCTAAACTTTATGATTCTAGAAATAAATACAATTTCTACATAAACACACACATCACTCCTAAAATATATACACATCACAGCTGCACACATTATTTTAGCATATCACTGTTGCACACTGTCTTCACACGTAACCTTCACAAGCTACTGTAGTTGCATGTCACTTGCATACAGTATTTTCTAATGTCATTCATAAGCTATTTGCATTAGTTTTAGTCATATTCTGTTTACACTGTATGAGCAAAAACCAAGGAGGGGGGAAAAACACAAACACACTTATGCACACACACACACACACACACACACACACACACACACACACACACACACAAAGTCGCCGAGAGAGACGGACGTCTTCCTGGATCGTAGGGAAATAATCGCTGAATCAGCGGCGAAAAGGAGACCAGCCTATTGTGATTATGTGAAAGAGTGCGTGAGTGGTGGTCCCGTTGGACATTACGTAGTTAGAAAAACTGCAGGTTTCGGTTATAAAGAGTACAAGATACAGTGGAAATAGAAAAGTTTCCATATGGTTACATCATGGCGGAGAGCGACGGAGCTTGTTTGCATGTGGTGAAAGGGAATTCTTAGGCTTCTCCGAAGATGATGTGGGAAATGGAAGTACTTATCTGAACCAAACAAGAGTAGCAGGAGTAGAGAAAACAGCAGAGAGGAATGTCCAGGAATTAAAAAAGGTATGGGTAGTAATTAGAGAGTTGCAGGAGCAGACCTTAGAACAGGAGAGAGAGATCAAAGTCATACAGAACAAACTGGAAGAAGTTTTCACACACAGTGCGGAACAAGAAAGAGAATTTACAGAATTAAAAGTGAGTAACGAATCTGCCTCAAATGAAATAAGACTGCTCAAGAGGGCGAATAAGAGGTTGGAAGAAGAAAGGGACAGAATGAAAAGTAAACTAGCTGAGTATGAATCAAAATCAAGGATGCAAGATGGACATGTTAAGGAAATTAAGGAGCAGCATAAGGGGTGGAAGAAAATTCAGGAGGAAGGGAATGTAAATTTCAAAGAGATTATAGAACAACAAAGCAAAGAAAAGGTGGAGAAGGAAGTGGTTAGGGTATTGAGAAGTAGAAAATCTTTAGTCAGGGATGTAGCAGATAAGAAAAAATGTGTAATAATTTCAGGAATAAAAGAAAAACGTATGACAATAAGATCAGAAAGAAAAAGAGAAGAATTGAGTAAGGTTAAAGACATAATATCGGTAGTTATGGAGGGTAACAATGAAGCTCAACAAGAGATTGAAGAAGTGTTTAGGTTAGGAAAGTACGAGGAAGGAGGGGTGAGGTCAGGTAATGGTAAATGAAATCATCAATAGAACATGGAAATTATCAGACAAAGAGGAGTTCAAAAATGTTTGGATAAGGAGAGATGCAAATGAGGAAGAAAGAGCTAGAATAAAGGAGTTAGTAAAGGAAGCAAAGGCAAAAAACGAACAAAGAATCGAGGAAGAGAAGACAGTGTTTTATTGGAGAGTTATGGACACAAACTGTGGAGAAGAGGCAGAAAAGAGAAAATGGGAGGAGTGATGATAGCAGTGAAGAACAACATAAGTCTAAATACTGTGGAAATGGGAGAGGTTAGGGCCGAAGTGATAAATATGAAATTAGAAACTGCAGAGAATGGTAAGAGAGATATGGCAGTGGTATATGTTCCATCTAAGACAAGAGCATGGAATGATGATGAATACCAGGAGATGTTGTCAGACATGGTTAGTTATCTACAGAAAGTGATTGAGAAATGCAACAATATAATTCTAATGGGTGATTTTAATTGTAAAGAGGTGAAGTGGGAGGAATGAGACTCAGGAGGCATCGAAGATTCATGTGGCACTATGAATGATGTAATGACGCAGTGGGTCAAAGAAGAGACACGATTCCAAGGTGATGACACGCCTGCAAGATTAGATTTACTGCTAACCAAAGAACCTGACGTAATTGAATCTTTGAAATATCTGTGTCCTATAGGAAAAAGTGATTATGTGGTCATTGAGCTCCAGATGATAATAGGGAACTTGGTGCCAAGAGATGATCTTTATAGGCAGGAAAGATACAACTTTGGGAAAGCAAACTTTACAGAATTGAGTAAATATTTTGAAAATGCGGATTGGAAGACATTCAGAGAAATGAGAGATTCAGAGCAAATGGGATATCTTTCTACACCTTTATAATGCAGGAGTGGAAAAATTTGTTCTAAGAGGAAATGGAAAGAAAACAGGAAAAATGAGTGGTTTAATAGAAGGTGTATGATAGCAAAAAAAAAGAGGGGACATGGCATGGAACAAATGGAGAAAGAGAGGTAATAACAGATCAAAGGACGAATATAAAACAACTATAAACGAATATACAAGAATACGTAGAGAGGAAGAAAGGAACTTTGAAAAAGGTATAATTGACAAATGTAAGGATGAACCCAAATTATTTTATAGATTCGTCAGTGACAAATTGAAACAAAAGGAAGGAATCACAGAACTGAAAGTAAAAGAAGAGGTCTATATAGATGTGGCAATGCAAGCTGAAATAATGAACAAATGTTTCCAATCAGTTTTTATTAATGAAAGGGAGTTTGTGGAGGGGGAGGGAGTGACTAGAAATGTAGTGATAAATGATATAAAAGTGGAATTGCAGGATGTGTATAAAATACTGGAAACTCAAGATGTAAGGAAAGCTACAGGACCGATTGGAATTTCTAATTGGGCAGTGAAGGAATGCAGAAAACAACTGGTGGATAAGATTTACAGTTTAATTGTGTATTCTTTGCAAGAGGAGAAAGTGCCTCAGGAATGGAAGAGAGCAAATGTTGTGCCAATTTATAAGGGAGGAAACAAGTTAGAACCCCTGAACTATGGAACAGTGTCCCTAACCAGCATGGCTGCAAAATTGTGTGAGAGGATCCTGAAAGATAGATGGATGAAATATCTGGAAGAGATGAATATTTTGACTGAAAGTCAGTTTGGATTCAGAAGTGGAAGGTCATGTGTTTCCAACTTGTTGAGCTTTTACTCAAGAGCAATTGACGTGCTGCAGGGGAGAGACATTTGGGTGGATTGTGTGTACTGTATTTAGATTTGGAGAAGGCCTTCGACTAGTTACTCCCACAAGAGACTAATGTGAAAATTAGAGTGTATAGTAGGACTGAAGGGAAACCTCCTGTAAGAGATGAGAGCCTTTTTGAGAGACAGACAAATGAGGACAGTAATAAAGAACAGGATGTCTGGATGGAGAGAAGTAACAAGTGGTTTCTTACAGGTCTCGGTGTTGGCGCCAGTAATGTTCTTGATTTACGTTAATGATATGGTAGATGGAGTGAACAGTTATGCAAATCTGTTTGTTGATGATGCAAAGATCTTGAGGAAGGTTGAGGTTGAGGAGGACTGTAAAATGCTGCAGAGGTATCTGGATAGGATACATGATTGGAGCCGGATGTGGGAAATGAAATTCAATGCAGAAAAATGTAAAATATTGGAAATGGGTAATAATACCAAGAGGCCATCACTGAATTATTTGATGGGTGATAAACCAATTACAAAAGCAAGAGAAGAGAAAGATTTGGGAGTGCTGGTCCAGGATAGTTTGTCACCTGAAAAACACATTAACAAGATAGAGAGACATATAAACTCTTGACCAACATATGAGTAGCATTTCATTACATGAATGAATAGATGATGAAAAAATTGATAGTGGTCATGATCTGTCCCAGTTTAGAATATGCAGCAGTGGTGTGGTCCCCACACAAAAAGAAAGATTTAAATAAGATTGAGAGAATACAAAGAACAGCAACCAAGATTGTCCTCAGTCTGGCACATCTGTCATACTGAGAGGGGCTTGAAAGACTGGATTTGGCTTCCTTAGAGGAAAGGAGAGAGAGGGGCGAATATGATTGCAGTATTCAGGACCATGCTGGGAGTAGATAAAATTGATAGAGAAGATCTCTTTTTATAGGGTAAAAGAGCAACAAGAGGACACAGACTGAAACTGAAGAAGTCAAGCTGCTTGAAGAACATCAAGAAATATAGTTTTCCTTATAGATCCATAGACCTGTGGAATAGACTGGACAAAGAGATCATCTAGTCCAAAAATTTAAATGAGTTTAAAGCAAAATTTGACTTACCGGTACTGAGAAACAGAGATGGAACCCCACGAGCGTAACTCATTTCCTGTATATCACAGTTAGGTAAATACACACACACACATATCTGAAATAATGAGCAAATGTTTCCGATCAGTTTTCACTAAAGAAAGGGATTTTGTAGAGTGGGAGGGAGTGACTAGAAATGTAGTGATAAAAGATATAAAAGTGGAAGTTCAGGAAGTGTATAATCTACTGGAAACTCAAGATGTAAGGAAAGCCCCAGGACTGGATGGAATTTCTAATTGGGTACTGAAGGAATGCAGAAAACAACTGGCGGATAAGATTCACAGTTTAATTGTGTGTTCTCAGGAATAGAAGAGGGCAAATGTGGTACCAGTTTATAAGGGAGGAATGAAGAATCCTAGAATTATAGACCAGTGTCCCTGACTAGCATGGTCACAAAATTGTGCAAGAGGATCCTGAAAGATAGATGGATAAAATATATGGAAGGGGTGAACATTTTGGATGAAAGTCAGTTTGGATTCAGAAGTGGAAGGTCATGTGATTCCAACTTGTTGAGCTTTTATTCAAAAGTGATTGATGTGCTACAGGAGAGAAACATTTGGGTGGAGTGTGTGTATTTAGATTTGGAGAAGGCCTTCAACAAGTTGCCACACAAGCGACTAATGTGGAAATTGGGGTGTAGGAGGATTGAAGGGAAACCTCCTGGAGTGGATGAGAGACTTTTTGAGAGTCAGACAAATGAGGACAGTAATAAAGGACAGGATGTCTGGATGGAGGGAAGTAACAAGTGGAGTCCCACAGGGCTCGTTGTTAGTGCCAGTAATGTTCTTGATTTACATAAATGATGTGGTAGGTGGAGTGAGCAGTTATGCAAGTCTGTTTGCTAATGATGCAGAAAAATTAAGGAAAGTAGATGAGGAAGACTGTAAAATGCTGCAGGAGGATCTGGATAGGATACATGATTGGAGCCGGATGTGGGAAATGAAATTCAATGCAAACAAATATAAAATATTGGAAATGGCAAAAAGTACCAAGAAGCCATCACAGGATTATTTGATGGGTATTGAACCAATCACAAAATGAAAGAGAAGAGAAAGATTTGGTCGTGCTGGTCCAGGATAGTTTGTCACCTGAAAAACACTTTAACAAGATAGTTAGAGAGATGTATAAACTCTTGACCAACATAAGAGTAGCATTTCATTACATGGATGAGGAGATGATGAAAAAATTGATTGTGGTCATGATCTGCCCCAGGTTAGAATATACATCAGTAATGTGGTCCCCACACAGAACAGGTGATATAAACAAGATTGAGGGAATACAAAGAACAGCAACCAAGATGGTTCCCTGCCTGGAAGAACTGTTGTACAGAGAGAGGCTGGAGAAATTGGATTTGCCTTCCTTAGAGGAAAAGAGAGAGAGGGGCGGATTCAGTGTTCAGGGCCATGTTGGGAGTAGATAAAATTGACAGAGAAGATCTGTTTGTATGGGATTAGAGAGTAACAAGAGGACACAGACTGAAACTGAAGAAGCCAAGCTCCTTGAAAGATATCAAGAAATATTGTTTTCCTTATAGATGCATTGACCTGTGGACTTGCCTGGACAGTGAGGTGGTACAGGCAAATAATATTCATGTGTTTAAAACTATTTTAGAAAAATGTTGATATGCAAACAGGACAGCACAAGCTTAGCTCAATTCCTGTATACTACAACTAGGTAAATACACACACACACACACACACACACACACACACACACACACACACACACACACACACACACACACACACACAGTAAGGTAATAGATGTCATACAAAAGAGAGAGAGGGATGGGCAGATTGTGTCTGTTTAGATCTCAAGAAAGCATTTGACAGGGTGCCCTATAGGAGACTGCAGTGGAAGTTGAAGACCTTTGGAGGGGTGCATGGGAAACTATTAAAGTGGATGGGAGATTATTTGATAGGAAGGCAGATGACAACAGTTATAAGAGACAAGGTTTCACAGTGGAAAAGTGTCACTAGTGGAGTACCCCATGGCTCTGTCTTAGCCCCAGTAATGTTTCTGATATATGTAAATGATTTGCCAAAGGGTTTGAGTAGTTACATGAGTATGTTTGCAGAGTATGATTGTTTTAAAAAACTGCAAGAGGACTTAGACAAACTCCGTAGCTGAAGCCAGTCTTAGAAAATGGATTTTAATGCCAAGAAGTGTCATGTATTAGGAATGGGAATGAGTGATGGAAGACCACGCTGGACATATAAAATGGGTAATGAGATGATTAGTAAAAGAAAAGATGAGAAAGACTTGGGAGTGATTATTCAGGATGACTTGTCACCAGAAAAGCATATAAACAAAGTCGTAGGAGGAACTTATGGATTACTAACATGAGAGTGGCTTTTAATTATATATACGAGGAAATGACGAGGGAGTTGATAGTGACTATGATAAGACCAAGACTGGAGTATGTGGCTGTGGTATGGTCACCTCACTTGAGGAAGCATCTAGATTAGCTAGAGAGGGTTCAATGAATGGCAACGGGGATGAAACCATGCTTAAGGGAACTCACCTACAAGCAGAGACTGGAAAAACTGATACCATCACTGCGTGATATTTAGGAATGTACGAGAATAGGAAAGGGTGGATAGGGAGGATCTTTTTGTGTTGTTTGATGGAAGAACAAAAGGTCATGACTTCAAATTGAGAAAAAGTAGATGTCTTAACGATCTTAAATGGTTCCGTTTCCCGAATAGTAGCATAAGTATTTGGAATGACATTGATGAAGAGCTGGTGCAGGCCAAAAACATTCATGCGTTCAAAACTAGACTAAGATGTAGATATGGAGATAGGACAACACAAGCTTAGCTCAATTCCTGTATACCACAAATAGGTAAATACACACACACACACACACGCACACAGTGATCTCTTGGTTATTGTGCATAATTGGTATCAGAGACGAAGTCACGAAGGCTACGCGAATACACACAACGAGAGTCAGCTGATGAGCGTGGCTGGTTACCCCCGTGGTGTGGAAAAAACGAAGTGAGTGATTGATGACGAGTCGGGTGGAGGCGCCGGAGACACGGCAATGGATCATCAACCTTTCATGTGTACAGGGAAGAGGACAATTGGGGACAAGGACCATCTTCAGACAGAGCTGGCGGACAAACAACAATGCACCGACTCCTCCCCAACCAGCTCCTGTACAGACCGACTGGTAACCTACATCATCAGGTCAGTCAATAATGAGTCAATATTCCAGGACCCGGACACCTTAACAAAATCAATCAATGAGAGTCCATTTGCCAAGTATAGCCGAGAGAAGGAGGTGACAATCTTGGGCTCAGGCAGGGGTCTAAGGATCAGGATTCTAGCCAGAGTGGTGCCTGAGATTGAGCCACCAATGGAATCATTAACCAAGCTGGGACCATATCAGGTAACCTGTAAGAGGTCAGTCATTGACTCTAATCCGGAGGTAGTTTTTGGGAAGATTGGTCCATTTGCAACTCAGGTGTCTGAAACCAGCCTCCACCCAAAATTAGAGGTGCTTAGTGGACACCCAGCAGAGATCCTAGATGTATATAGAATACCAGCTTGTGTTCCAAATGAATCAGGCCGTCAGCCCTCCCTCAGTGTAAGAGTGAAATTTACAGGTTCACTACCATTAAAGGTGGCCTATGGTCATGTGGTGTACGCTGTGAGCCCCTACCATTTTCCTGTCCTACGCTGTTACAGTTGCCATCAGTATGGCCACAGCAGTGTCTCCTGCAAGAACAAAGTCAGCTGTTCAATGTGTAGTGGATGGCACTCTTTCCGTACCAAGGATGGCCAAAAATGTACCAATGCCCCACATTGTTACCTGTGTGGCGGTCACCACAGAGTGTTATCAAAGTTATGCGGAGTCTACAAAGAGGCCAGTGCCATTCACGGCACAGTAAAGGAAGGCAAGGCAACCTTACAGGAGGTAAATAAGAAACTCCGAGCCCTGTGCAACGCACCCAAAGCCCGGACTGTTGACGTCACCCCTCGCATCACCTCCAGCAAGATCACGCTGAGTAGGCCCTGTCCGGAAGTAGCAACATATGCCACGGTCACCAAGAATCGCTTTGCTGCATTCAGGGAGGGAAATGACTTTGACTCCCCTGACATAGTGACACTTCATGCATCAACTGACCCTACTTCTGACATAGTGGTCCATCAATCCCCTATCGGACAGAACCCACGCAAACGACCCCATCATTCCCAGACAAGTTCAGACGACGAGCTACTGGATGCTGCCATCAGTGACACTGCTCCTCCAATGAGTGTGACACCTCCAATCCGACAACCTGGACTGACACGTTCCCATCCTCCTCAGCCAGCACCCTCTGACCCAAGGATGCGGCACCGACTCCCCCCTTCTCAAGTCCGAGAATCTACCTCTCTTGCAGATGAGGACAGTTCCCCTAATCCACTAGTAATATTGCTGTTTGAGGCAATCAGCCTGTACCTCTCTGGTAAACCCCTGACAGACATTTTTGCCCATCTTTGGCCAAAGCTGAAAAATTATTTATATTTGTTATGGATATCGTCCCCCCTTTAACTGCCATTCTCTGGAACACTCATTCTCTAGTTCGGAAGACCCAAGACTTTAAGGCAACATTCCAGCCCCTCCAGCCCCATATCATTGGAGTATGTGAAACCTGGTTTCACTCCAGACTCCAATTCACTCTCCCAGGCTATACGATAATCAGAAGGGATCGTCCTCAGGGTAAGGAGGGTGTTATAGTAGCATGTATACGTGCTCCAACCTGTCCATTACTTCTTTCACAGGTGGGGCCATGGAAGTATTAGCCATCAGAGTAGCCTTACGGAAGGCATGGTGCACTGTACTTATCTGTTATAACCCCTGCACAAGTGTTTCACAGGAAGAACTACGGCACTACTTTACTCAGTGCCCCTCCCCGGTTTTGATCATGGGAGACTTTAACGCTCGACACCACCTATGGGACCCTAACACTCCCTCCTGCTCCCTTAATAATACGGGAAAAGCCCTTTTTCACACCCTCCTACGTTCACACTCATTATGTCTCCTTACTCCTCCATCTCTTCCTACCCGCACTGATCCTCATACTGGTTGTTCCTCAACTCTGGACTTAGTCCTTGTGGATCAGACTTTCACATATTGTGAGTTGACCCTCGGTCCCTACATGGGTAGTGATCACCTACCAGTCATTATCACCTTTCCAACCCATCAACCACGTCATCTCTCCCCAAGCCACCCACACTGGAACCTCCGCTCAGGAAACTGGGGGAACTTCAAGGAGGTCCTCCTGCGACTTACCCACCCTGCTGCTTCTATCCATCACGAAGCTGAGAACTTCTCGGCTAGTCTGTTGTCCGCTGGCAAGGTGGCATTCCGACTCTCGCCCTCCCGATTTACTACAAGATCAGGTGTGCCGTGGTGGACAGATGAGTGTGCGATGGCAGTTAAAAAACGCCGCAGGGCTTGGCGTGAGTGGAAAAAGCACCCCACCGATGCCCGTAAAATCAGTTATCGACGACTGGACGCAATATGTTCCAGGATCATAGCAGTTACCAAACACCAAGCCTGGAATACATTCTGTTCCAGCATCACCTTTTCCACCTCGACATCACGCACCTGGAGGTTCCTACGTTCCATGGAGGGCCGTTCATCCCAGCACTCCTATCCCCTGCAGAGAAATGGCATCTTACTGCTGGATGACTCAGACAAAGCAGACTTTATAGCCCAACACTTCCATTCCATCCTGGGAACTCCCTCTCAGTTTTCACTGCCTGTAGATGTCCATCAGCCTCCAGGGCCAGTATTTCATGATCATTCACTAGTATCCCTCAGCTACCCTTTCACTATGCATGAGCTGTCACAAGCATGCACCAGGCTGCACCCTAAAACTGCAGTGGGACCAGACATGATGCCTAATGAATTCCTGCAACATCTCCCAGCTTCCCACTTGGAATGCCTCCTTGCCATGTACAGTGCTTCCTCTAATTTTGCGAGAATATGGTCGACAAAAAACCTCGCAAAATCGAAATTCGCAAAGTTTAAACAATTAAATATATGCAATAAAGGTAAATTGGTTGACATCACCCCAAGGTAAGCACTTTTTCCCACTCTTACTCTCGACTCTACCTCTTAATTTTATGACGATAAATGAAACAAACATGGACTGATGTATTGTACAGTAATATTATTATGAAAACATCATAGGTAACAAACATAAAAAAGAAAAAAATGCATATTTACACTGATGTGAAGACTGGCGTGGTCTACGGGACTGGTGGCGGGGCAAGGCTTGGGTGCGACTACTGTGGTGTAAACAAACATGGGGGGCGGCAGAACACCGAACTAGGAGGCACAGTCAGGGTGACGAGATTTAGCATAATTTTGCTAATTTTAGCATATTTTTCCAGAAAATTGTGTGTTTAGCACAAAATTTAGCATGTTATCAAATCTAGCATATTTTTAGCATAATCTAATAAGCTTAGGACAATTTTTAGCATGATTAGAATAACTGACCACTCGTGGCTAGCAGTAGTTTCTGGATTGAAGACCAGGATACATGTTTAATATAATATGATTAATGGTAACTGTGAAAGTCCATACTTTTAACAAACCTAGAGCAGGAAATCACGGGCTTTGGAGGAGGGTAGACGTGTACTGTACAGATCCACAGGAGCTGGGACCCAGGGTGCCGCCGTGGCTGACTAAAGTCAGTTATTCAGCTGAGTCTGTGGATGCCGTCTGTTCAGGCTGCGGCAGGTTCAGTGCCCATCATTTCTCTACTGCTTAGTACCTCCTGTAGGTTGCAGTGCTTAAGTGTGAAGTGTGGTAGGAAGAGTTTCAGCTTATGTTTCACAAACATTTGTCAAATAAACTTTTAGAACCTGAGTAATTATTTATTTTAATGTTCTTCTTTCATAATTATAAGAGTGCATACTGTATACAGTTAAAAACGTAGAAATAATACTATATTAATCATAAAATATAACAGAAACCGAACGTATTAAGAGCAACAAAAGATTTAGCATTATTTTTGCCAATCTAGTATAATTTCAGCTGCTGTCTAGCGTATTCCTGCTAGAGAAATCTGGTCACCCTGCCCACCACTCGACCTCACAAAGTGTGTGATCACTCGCAAAGTTCATAAATGTTAAAAAATAAATGACTTGGAACTACCTCGCAAAATTGGTGATTCGCAAAGTTAAAGTTCGCAAAGTTGAAGGATGTACTGTATAACAGGAGCTGGCAGGAGGGGATCTGCCCAATCCCATGGAAGAATGTCACTCTCCTCCCCTTCCCTAAACCATCCAAAGACCCAGCAAATCCAGCTTCATACAGACCCATATGCCTTCTCTCCAATGTGGGCAAGCTCATGGAGCAGCTAGTAGCATCTCGCCTCTCTTGGTGGCTGGAGTCCAGGGATCTCTTGCAGGAAAACCAGTGTGGTTTCCGACCAGGGCGTGGCACCATGGATGTGCTGCTGCAGCTGGAACATCACATCCATGACACATATCGATGCAAGCAGGTTATGCTCACTCTATTCCTGGACATCAAAGGAGCTTTTGACAATGTGTCCCATCAGTGCATCCTTCACTGGCTACAAGAGTTTGGTGTCACTGGAGCTCCGTTTTCCTGGATCCGAGACTATCTCACTGGCCGCACATTCCAAGTTCGGATCGGTAGCGCCATCTCAACCTCGCAATCCATTCTTCGGGGTGTTCCACAGGGTGCTGTACTCAGTCCCCTCCTATTCAATGTTGCACTCTCTGGACTACCCAAATATAAAAAATGCAGCCTACTGGTCTACGCTGATGATCTGGCCTTGGTCGTACGGGCCAATACAACGGAGAGTGCACAGCTCTCTCTGCAGCTTGCTGCCTTTACCCTTTGTGACTGGCTTTGTGCCAGAGGTCTTCTCATCAGTGCTGACAAAAGTGCACTAATAGCCCATACACTCAAGCGACTCCCAGCTCTTCCTGAAATCCGCCTGGCATCTATGGGGGTACCTCTGTGTAGACATCACAAATACTTGGGAATGCAGTTGGATGGTCCAGTCCTCACATGGCGGACGCACATTGAATACATCCGCCTCTCATGCTCCAGACGCCTGGACATCATGCGTCTTCTAGCAGGTGTGAGCTGGGGAGCGGATCGTGATGTCCTTCTACACTATTATAAGGCAGGCATCCTCAGTCGCATGAACTATGGTTGCATATTGTATGGGTCAGCGACACGGTCAGCACTTACTACGCTAGATATGATACAGAACACTGCCCTCCGTATAGCCACAGGAGCGATGTGCTCTTCTCCCATTATCTCATTACATGCAGAAGGAGGTTTACTGCCTCTCCCCGACCAGCGTCGCCGCCTCGACTGCCAGTCGCTGTGTAGGATCATGACCCTCCCAGCCTCCCACCCCCTCCTTTCTCTCTCCCTTTCCCTTATGGATGTGTCTCCTATAAGTCCTCACTGGTGCCTTAAGTCTCACAACCTGTTCCTCATAAGGTCACTACGCCATTTCCAAGATCTACCCCTCACTCCACCTCCTCATTCACCCTCACCAGCCATCACCCCTCTCTCGCCCTGGACAGACCTGTCACCCCTCATCAGTGTAACACTTCCTTCCTTCAGTAAGTCACAGCACACACATCTTGCATTATCCATCTTCAGAGAGATGACAGCCACGCAGTATCTTGGTTTCCTCAACATTTTCACAGATGGTTCCCATGTACCCTCTCTGCCCTCGACATCAGCAACAGTTTACTTCGAGAACCTGACATTGTGTCAGACATGGCGACTCAGCCCATTACACCCCAGCCTCACAGGCGAACTGTTTGCCATTCATCAGGCCCTCTCCTTCATCCAGGCACATCTTGGCCCACAGAAAGCAGTCCTATACACAGACAGTCAGTCCTCCCTCTCCCTTATTTCGTCCCACACACCACATACGGACAAGCCACTAGTGTACGCCGTCCAGTCCCTCCTTCTGTCACTAATACATACCGGCTGGACCATAAGACTGCAATGGGTGCCAGCACACTCAGGGATTCGTGGTAATGAAATCGCGGATGCTGCAGCCAAGATGGCTCACAATACAGTAGCTGTTGAACCCCTACCACTGGCACTAAGCACACACAAGATTTTAGTAAACAGAGTATGCCAGGACCAGTGGAACTCCTCCCTCAGCCTTATCCTCCCCACCGTGACCTTGGGACAGTATCGAACAGACTCTTCCCCTCACCCCTGGGCCAGATCCTCTGACAGAACTACTGACGTCCTGTTGACCAGACTACGTATAGGCCATATTCCTCTTCGTGCCCATCTGTATCGCCTCCGACTCACTCCTGACCCATACTGTCCTTGGTGCCGCACGGTCAATGAGACAATTGATCACTTCCTTTTAGACTGCCCCCGCTTCCACTCATACCGAATGATTTTACGTGAAAACTTGTAGCAGAGGGGATCACCACATTCACATTCCCTACCCTACTATCAGAACGAGGACTAGACCCCCAACACTGAAGAACCGCATCACGCCTCCTTGGTCGCTTTTTACGGAACTGTGGGCGCTTCAAGTCCTCCACTGCATCAGCTTAAAGCTCCCCCAGCCCACTGCTAGGGTGAAAACGGCTTTAGCGTCGTCCACACCCTCTAATCATCACAACAACAACAATAATTGGTATCAGGCTAAGTTTGTGATAAGTAAATTGCACGTTAACGAAAGTACGTAACCTATAGGATTTATCTTAATTGGTACTGGGCATCCCATTAATAAACCCAGATTTTTCCTTTTAGTGCAGTTTATACTCTCTAGATATATACATATTGTTATGGTAAATACTGTTTGAGAACCATATGTAGGATGGTTAGATTAATAGAAAGTAATGAAAAGGGCACAATAAGGGAGAAACACATACCACAGAGACTGAGTTGGGCTTTAGGTAAGGGATGGAGAGATAATGGTCTCCACCATCTGGGATTAACTCCTTGATCCTTAGGGCCTCATCTTTGAAAAATGTCAGAACCATGAGAAACCATAAATGCTGAACCATCTCTGTCAGCAGAAACCAGTTTAGATTCACAATAATGATGCTGTTGAGTCAAAAATGCACATAATGGCAGGAGTGCAGATTTTCATTGTGCACTGATAAACAAACACTGTATAACTGAAAGAAAAGTATTCGGGAGCCAAATGCTAATGGCCCGCCAGAATGTGCTGTTGGCCAAGTTACAAGCTACCTACAAACCAAATATGAAGAAAATTTGCAAAACTCTACAAATTCAGTAACCGCATTTCACAAAAAGCCAATCCATACAAGTATAAAAAAAAACTAGTTGACCTTTGGCAGCCATTTTGGTGACCTTTACCTTAACCTTGACCCTGAGTGCTCATTTTCGAACTTGTCCAAGATTTGCGTCATATCTTGATACCCTGAAGGTTTCATGTTGATAGCTCAAGCTGTTCATGAGATATAAAAGGTGCTTAGGACAGGCGATAAAAACTAGTTTACCTTTCGCAGCCATTTTGGTGACCTTGACCTTGACCCCCGAGTGTTCATTATCGAACTCGTTCAAAATTTGGGCCATATCTTGGTACTCCGATGGTTTCATGTTGATGGCTCAAGCCGTTCATGAGATGTAATGGTGCTAAAGGCTGGCGATAAAAACTAGTTGACCTTTGGCTGCCATTTTGGTGACCTTGACCCTGAGTGCCCATTTTTTAACTCGTCCAAGATTTTGGTCATATCTTAATACCGTGAAGGTTTCATGTTGATAGTTCAAGCTGTTCATGAGATACAGGCATCCCCCTGTTTAACGATGTAATTGGTTAGGTAAAACCCCATTGTTAGGCAGAGTATCGTATATTGGGGTACTTTTAACGTGTAATGTGGAGTGTTTACCAGCCTTGGGTTTCCCCCCAAACCAAGCCCAAAACCCACCAAAATGAGCTCAAAAACAAGTTTAAAGCCAATCTAAATGACCTAACAGCTGTCAAGGAAGCTAACCTAAGCCTAACCTGTAAATAAGTCACTAAAACCAACAAATAAAATCTGAAAATAGTCAAATATGTCAGGAAAAAATCAAGCTTAGTAAACTGTACCCCAAAATGACAATGTTCACCCCACCTATGGATAAAACACATTAATCTAAGTCTAAAAACAGTTTATAAGTCAATCTAAACACAAAATTTTGGTCTAAAATATCATAAAAATGGGGGGGAAAATCAAAACCCATTGTTAGACAGGGTATGGTGGTATTTCTACCCCCCATCGTTAACCCACCGAGTCCCACCGATGTACGATGCACATCACTGCTTTTTTCCACGGACAGACCCACCAACATCCATCGTATGTCAGTCAGTTGCAAGGCCTGTCGTTTACACATTTTTCAAGATTCACGGGTGATTTTTGGTAGGCATATGTGAAAGATGAGTTTCGGGCAAGTGTAGAAGCATGTATGGACAAGTTTGAGAGGAGCGAGAGAGTGTTTTTGATTGGAGACATGAATGACAAAGTTGGGAATGTACAAGTGGATGGAGTGGTTTATCAGTGGGTTATGCCAGCTGAGGTGGATGGGAATGGTAGTGCCTTGGTGGACATCTATGCTGCTAAGGGGTTGGCAATAGCCAACACCTACTTTCAGCCTAAGTTGATCCACAGGTATACATGGAGAGTCATAAGGAGGTTGGGTGGTGAATTTGTAGAACGAGAGGCGGTGATAGATTACGTGTGTGTGTGTGGATGAGCGAATGAGAAGACAAGTGTTGGACACAAGAGTGTGGAGAGGGTGGGGTAATGGAAGAAAGTGGGTGAAGCGACCAAGGGGAAGACAGGAGGAAATAGCTCCTGTGAGAAGAGTGGAAAAAATGGCAGAGTATAAGAGCATAGTGGAAGATAGATTGGGAAGGTATGAGTTAGAGCAGATGGAAGGGGTGGAAGATGTATGTAAGATTTTCACAGAAGAGATAGGCGCAGCGTGTGAGATGGTTTGTGGAGTGAGGAGGAGATGCAGGGGTGTACAAGGGACAGCATGATGGAATGATGAGGTGAAATGAGCTGTGGAACAAAAGATGAAGGCATATAGTGAATGGCTAGCGAGCAGAGGTAAGGAAGAAGATGAGAGAGAGAAGAGAGAGTATATATGAGCTGAAGAGAGGTGAAGAGATTGGTGAAGGAGAGTAAGAAGAAAGTGGATGAGGAGTTTGGGAGGAATCTGAGTGTAAAGTGGAGGGAGAGTAAGAAATTGTTTTGGAAGGAGGTAAAGAAAGTAAGACAATGTGAAAAGGGAAATAGTAGGGGAGTGAAAGATGGGAATAATAGATTGCTGGTGGAGAAGAGAGAGAAATTGAGGAGATGGAAGGAGCAGTTTGAGGATTTGTTGAATGTAGAGAGTGAGAGCAGTGCGAGTAAAAGTGGCTGGGGAATGGCTTAGAGAAGAAGAGGTGAGAGGAGGGAGGAAGAGATCAGTAGGGTGGAAGTAGTGGAAGCAATGAAGAAGATCAAGATGGTAAAGGCCAGTACAAGGAGGATTTAGGAAGGGAAAAGGGTGTGTAGATCAGATATTTGTCCTAAGATGTTTATTGGAGAAGTATCTAGAGAAGGGAAAGAAAGTGTATGCTGCCTTCATGGACTTGGAGAAAGCTTATGACAGAATAGATTATCTAGGCAAGGTATGTGGAAGGTATTAAGAATATATGGAGCGGAGGGGAAATTGTTGAGTGTTGTGAAGAGTATGTACGACGGAGCTAGGGCTACTGTGCGAGTGGATGGTGAGCTGAGTGAGTTCTTTGATCTGAATGTGGGACTGAAGCAGGGTTGTATGATGTCTCCATGGTTGTCTAATATATACATGGATGGGGTTGTAAAGGAGGTGCAAGGTAGGGCAGTGGATGTGGGAGTGGCTCTAATAAATGAGGGTGAGATGTGGAAGATTCCGGTGTTGTTGTTTGCTGATATTGCAGTATTGTTGAGTGAAGATGAATGGGAGTTGCAGGGTTTGGTGATTGAATTTGGGACAGTGTGTAAGAAGAGGAATCTGAAAGTCACTGTAAACAAGAGTAAAGTTATGGTGTTTGAGAGGAATGAAGTCACAGAATGCACAGTGAGGTTGAAATGTGAGGATGTGGAGAATGTGAGTGCATTCAAGTACTTGGGTAGTGTGATGAGTAAGGATGGAAGTTTTGGGGATGAAATACTTGAAAGGGTACAGCAGGGAAGGAAGGTTGTTGGTTCACTGAAAGCGGTGATGAGAAATAGGGAAGTGAGTATGGAAGTCAAGAAGTCGCTGCATGATAGTATTGTGATCCCTACCCTGACGTATGGAAGCGAGCCATGGACCATGCTAGAGGGTAACAAGTCAAGAGTGAGAGCAGTGGAAATGAGTTACTTGAGAGGAGCATGTGGAGGGACAGGTTGACGAATGAAGAAGTGAAGGAACGTTGTGGGGTGGATGTGGATGTGGTTGTGAAGATTAGGAGAAGTACACTGAGGTGGTTTGGACATGTGGAGAGAATGGAGAATGAAAGATTGACTAAGATAGATAGATAGATATGTGGGAGACCATCCTCTACCTGCTGTCAAGCTGGGATACTGCCT
>JAGKTI010015827.1:0-20086 GCA_018397915.1 Birgus latro
CGTTCAAGTTACGGGACGGACTTACCAATCGTAAGGCCCATGGTGAAGCTCTGGACGCTAACGACGAAGGAATAGAACAGTTTCGACAGAAGGTGAATGGCTTGATTGATAGGGAGGGCCTCACTCTCGGTCAAGTTTACAACGCTGACGAAACTGGCCTATTTTACCGTTCAATACCCACAAACACTCTCGCTGAGGAGACGGAGAAGCGTGTACCTGGCCCCAAGCTCTCGAAGCAACGGGTGTCTGCTTTGTGCTGTGCCAATGCTAACGGCATGCACCGGCTCAAGCCCATTATTGTAGGCCGTGCAAAGCAGCCTAGGTGCCTTCGTGGGTTAATGGATGCCCTTCCTGTCGTGTGGTATCATTCTCTGAAGGCTTGGTTCACAACCAAGATCTTCAAAAATTGGTTCCACCAACACTTTGTTAAGGAGGTCATTCATTATCAGACGGAGACACTGAAAATCCCACGAGACCAGGTAAAGGCCCTCCTGATTCTAGACAATGAAAATGCGCATCCGTCAGACAAGGAATTGGTGGCAGAGAATGGTCGCATCAGGTGTCTGTTTTTGCCACCTAATACAACTGCTCTCATCCAACCAATGGACCAGGGAGTGATTGTGGCAACGAAGAGGCTATACCGACGGAAGTTTTTGGACGAGGTGATGGTTGTGTACGAGGACGAGGACGATCGCAGGGAAGGACGTGACATGCGAGGACAAAAAACTCTCGAAAACATTCGCTGATACAACCTCAAGTCTGCCATCTTCAACTGGGCAAATGCATGGAAGGAAGTCTCTGTCAAGACTTTAGAAAATGGTTGGTCTCGCCTGCTTCATGGAAGTGATGTGGTGCACGATTTTCTGGGTTTTGACGTGGATGACTTTCATGCAAGGCTTCGTACGGGTGGAGACGATGTGGATGTCGACGAAGTGCGCGAGTGATTGGATGACGACGAGGGCGATCCTGGGTATCAGATCATGTCTGATACCGAGATCGCATCTACTGTTGCTGGTCCCAGTACCCAGCAGGAAGATTCTGACGAGGACAGCGACGATGATGCGGACTCCTCACAGGTTGGAACTGCCCCAATGATCCCCAGGCTGAGCACAATCCGGCACTATGTGGAGTTCATCCTTGACTACCTAGAACACCCAGACTGCGACAGAAAGATGGGGTTATTGGAATTGGCGAGTGAAGTGCGAGGTTTCAGGCAACACATCATTAATTGTCAAAATCGTCGTCCTCTGCGTCAGTCAACCATTGATAGTTTTTTCAGGCCAGTCAACCCTGCCGTCGTCCACTCTCGCTCCACACCATCATCTCACGAAGACAGGCCTTCTAGCTCCGAGCCACAGCCCAGCACATCAGGCACGGCTGAATCACCACTGGATGTTAGTTTGCGTCTATCTTTGGAGTCCTCTGTAGTGGATAGTGTATCACCACGTCGCACCAAGATTTTTATTTTTTTATTTTTTTTATGTGTCCGACTCTGGGCATAGGCTTTACAGCCTGCTATCAAGGCCCAGTCATCCTCCTACATACCATACACCTCTACATGTCACCACTTCGGCGCTTAACACCCACCATCCATATTGAATACATGCTAGGGCTGTCTCATACAGGACTGGTGTTTTGGTATTAGTGGGGTTATTTTTATGACATGTCGGCAGGTCTTCTGGTAGATCAGTAAAGCCTGATTTAATGAAATTCAAATCCTTAAACTGTTCCCTGCACCAGCAAGGATTCGAACCTGGGTCCAACGGGACTGCAAGCCAACTCTCAACCGATCGAGCTGCCGCCTCCCCAAAATGCCCCTACGCCGCCTCCGTCGGCTCATCTCGGACTCTGACAGCGACTAGATTCTCCAGGGATCGTCACTAGACCACACGGGAATTTATTGTTATGTACAGTGCAGTAAAGTGATGTTATTCCAGTTATAAAAAAAAAACCTTGTGGAAAGTGTTGGTGATAAGTGGTGGTGATTCTCAATTGGAAAGGTGTGTCAGGTGCAAGGTCTTCCTGTCAGAGTCTGAGATGACAGAGTGGGTTATTACATCAGGACGGCAGCTTCTTGTTCGTAAGTAGCCTAACTTCATACCTAACCTGTTTTCATCATGCTGTAAATGTGTTAAAAAATTACCCAAAACGTTAATCATAATTTCCTGCTTGCAATTTAATTTTTCCATGCATGGTTCTTAAGTAAAACAGCTAGGAAAAAAGTGGAAGCAGTGAATTTCATGTCCGGTTCTAACCAAACCTAACCTAACATTGTGTTAATCATAATTTCCTGCTTTTAATTTAATTCTTTCATGCATGGTTCTTAAGTGCACCAGCTAGCAAAAAGGTGGAAGCAGTGAATTTCATGTCCGGTCCTAACCTAACCTAACCATTTTTCTGGTAGCAATTTACATCATTTACTGTATCTGATGCTTCGTATCCAATAATTTAGTGCATAAAATGGGAGAAAAGATGATTTCCATGTCAGGTACTTACTTATACTATGCTAGCAAGTTCTGAGCACCTATGACTCACTCACCTGTAAATCATCATTTTTTGGTCAAAATTCAATAAATTCATGCTATATGTGCATTATTTATGTGAAAAGGGACCTAAATAAGTGCTATACATGTCCAGTAGGGAGGTAGGAAGGTAGTTTTCTGATTTAGGTTAGGTTAGGTTAGGGTCATGAAAAACCAGCGCTGGAGCTTCAGGCCCAATATCCGGACAAAACCAATATCCGGACATGCCTTTGGCTCTATTATGTCGGATAATGGAGGGATTACTTATTCAGTTATCGACAATAATCTTAACAACATTATCTTCCATAATCTTCCCTCCATAAATATAAGGGTGATGGTACATATAAAACATACAAGCACTGACACAAATCACACACACTTCTTTGTGGGTTAGTATTTGTATAACTTCCAGTCTGTCTCCTAAGTCTGCCTTATGTATAATGAAAGCATGAAAACATTTCCAGGTCACAACTGGCATACAAAGCGACATACATCAACAATGGTCAAAACCAAGCACTCATAACACTACTGTCATCAGCTGTAGCTCTTGGACCTAATATAAGTAATCCTTGATGAAATATAAGTAGAATCAACAGCAAAAAGAGTGCAGAAAATAAATTGTACCTAAGCAGTGATGCATACACAAGCTATAAAAAATGGGGTACACCTGAGCAGAAATAAACTGTACCTAAGCAGTGATGCCTGGAACCACCGTCTGACTCACTTCTTCTTCGTTTCTGCAACATTCGCGGCCTTTCCTCTAACTTTCGCTCTGTTGAGCACCACCTCTCCTCCTCTAAACCTCACCTTCTCTTCCTAACTGAGACTCAGCTGTCTGAGACAACTGACAGCAAACCCTTTTCTGTATCCTCCTACTTTCTCGAGTCTCATTTCAAAGCCAAAGTTGGCTGTTATGTATATGTACACAATGACTTATCTTGCTCTCGTGTTCCTGAACTTGAGTCTTCTGAATTCTCTACTCTCTGGCTTCAGCTTTCCTGTCATTCTCTGACTAAATATATCTGCGCTGTTTACTTATCCCCTAACTCAACTGACTATGAAAAATTCTGTGAATATCTTACTTCTACGATGGAACACATGCTATCCATTTCTCCTTACTCCAAAATCTCCATTCTGGGAGATTTCAATGTTCACCACCACCTTTGGCTCTCCTCTCCTTTCACTGATCCACCTGGTGAACAAGGCTATGTCTTTTCTATCCTTAATGACCTAGAGCAGCTTGTACAGCACCCTACCCATATCCCTGACTGCCTTGGGGAGAGCTCCAACATACTTGACCTCTTTCCTTTCAACTAATCCTTGGGCTTATACTGTTAATCATTCTTCTCCGTTGGGCTCCTCTGATCACAACCTTATTGCCTTAACCTGTCCTATTGCTCCGGTATGGCCTGTGGACCCTCCAAAGAAATGTCGATTGTAGCACTTTGGAGCTGTAGACTGAGAGGCCCTCAGGGAGTACTTCTTTGATTTTCCCTGGAATGATTATTGCTTCCATGGCCTGAAGCCATCTGAGTCTGCATTGCGCATTACGGAGGTTATACTCTCGGGCATGGAAGCATACATTTCCTTCTCATATCCTCTGACTAACGCAAGAAAGCCATGGTTTAATCACGCTTGTTCTAATGCTGTCCGCAACAAGAAGAGGGCCTATAAAAGGTAACAGAGCCAACTCACCCCTGAATCACATCTTTTTTATGTTTCTGCCCGGAATCGTGCTAAGTCTGTTCTTCACTCTGCTAAAAATAATTTCATCTGCACTATATCCTCTCAACTCTTCAACTCGAATTCTTCTCGCTCCTTCTGGCTCCTTGCCAAAAACCTTTCTAACAACTTTAGCTTATCATCCTTCCCTTCTCTTTTCTACTCTGATGGCTCTGTAGCTATTTCTTCTACTGATAAAACAGATCTCTTTGCTCCAATTCCACCTTAGATGATTCTGGTGCTGTTCCTCCATCACTTCCACCCTCTGACTTCCGCATGGTTGACATTAAAATTTCTTCAGCTGATGTATTTTCTGCCATCACTGGCCTCAATACTTACAGGGAATATGAGCCTGATGGAGTCCCTCCTGTTGTCCTCAAGACACCTGCCTATGTAAACTATTTCGTCTTTGTCTTTCAACTTGTACCTTTCCTTCCTGCTGGAAGTTTGCTCTCATTCAGCCAGTCCCAAAGAAGGGCGATCATTCCCAACCCTCTAACTATCATCCAATTGCCTTAACATCCTGTGTCTCAAAAGTTTACAAGTCAATTCTTAACAGAAAAATTTTAAAGCATCTTTCCTATCACAACCTTGTTTCTGATCGTCAGTATGGGTTCCATCAGGGATTCACATCTACCTTTCAGACTCCTGGTCAACCTCGTTTCAGGACTTTGGCGAAAGCTTGCCATTGCACTTGACATCTCAAAGGCTTTCGATCGAGTTGGCATAAATCTTTAATTTCCAAACTGCCCTCTTACGGTTTCTATCCTTCTATCTGTGCCATCATCTCCAGATTCCTATCTGGTCGTTCTATAGCCGCTGTTGTAAACAGCCATTGTTCTTCTCCTAGATCTATCAACAGTGGTGTTCCTCAGAGCTCTGTCCCATCACCAACTCTGTTCCTTTTATTCATCAATGACCTTCTAAGCTGTACATCTAACCCTATCCACTCGTACACTGATGATTCCACCCTTCACCTTCCCATTCAGTTCTTGCAATAACCATCTCAGCAGTTACTTCAACAAACAAGGGATGAGGCTATGGTAAATCTAATGTCTGACTTGGCTCAAATCTCTGACTGGGGTATAAATAGTCTTGTTTTTAATGGATCAAAGACTCAACTCTTACACCTATCAACCCGACAAAATCTTCCACAGGAGTACCCACTAATGCTTAATAATGTCCAGCTTGGTCCTGCATCAAACCTTGAACATGCTTGGGGTTTCATTCTCTAGGGATTTATCTTGGAAAGAACATATTACATCTCTTGTGAAATCTGCTTCCAAGAGATTAGGTGTGCTAAGCTGACTCCGAACCTTCTTTACCCCTGCACAGTTGTTGACTTTATACACAAGTTATTTGCCCCAGTATGGAGTACAACTCTCATGTGTGGGGAGGTTCCCCATATACAGCTCTTCTCAATAGGGTGGAGTCAAAGGCTTTTCGTCTCATTAACTCTTCTCCTCTTACTGGCTCCCTTCAACCTCTGTCTCTTCTCCGCACTGTTACCTCTTTATTTCTTTTCTATCGCTACTTCAATGGTCACTGCTCCTCTGAAGTGTCTGCTTGCATCCCTCCACCCCTATGACGGGCATGTAGCACCCATCTAGCAACAAACTCTCATCCCTTTTCTGTCCAACTCTCTAATGCAAGAGTTAACCATTACTCCCAATCCTTCATTTATGCAACAGTTCAACTCTGGAACTATCTTCCTCTGTCTGTATTTCCTACTTCCTATGATCTCCAGTCTTTCAAACACAGTGTGTCCAGGCATCTCGAAATGAACGGACCTTGAATTTGGCTCTCTTATGTTTTGTTTTTGTTTTTTCATGGAAGGAACAGTTTGGAGGCCTGTGGCCTTTGGTTCCTTCTTCTTTGCATTAAAAAAATAAAATAAATAAAAAATAAAAAAATAATAAAAAGAAAAAAGATTCTGACCTTAACAATGGAGGAAAAGACTGACAAGCGGAGGGTGGAAGACTTGAAAGACTGGTCATCCCTGACTAGGTTATCTGGCTGAAGGAGGGCAAAGTTGAGGATATTACAGCACTGGGTTTGGGCAGTGTCAAGGCAGAAGTCTGCTAAGCTGATCTGTGCATGGCCCTGGAAGATGAAGTTTGTTCCTAAAATCTGCTGTAGGTTTCTAGCCACAATATATCTTTCTTCTTCTCCTTTTACAAGTTATCACATGAATCTAAAGATGAATGTAGGGAAGAGTAAAGTGATGGTTTTCGAGAGAAGTGAAGTCAGTGAATGTTCAGTGAAACTGGATGGGGAGGACAGGGAGAATATGAGTGCATTTAAGTACTTGGGTAGTGTGATGAGTAAGGATGGAAGTTTAGTGGGTGAGGTGCTTGAAAGGGTGCAGCAGGGAAGAAAGGTTGCTGGTTCCTTGAAACCAGTGATAAGAAACGGGGAAGTGAGAATGGAAGTGAAAAAGCTGCTACATGACAGTATTGTGATACCAACTCTAACGTACGCAAGTGAAGCTTGGACCTTGTTGGAGGGACAGAAGTCAAGAGTGAGAGTAGTGGAAATGAGTTATCTGAGAGTACAAAGGAGTACAAAGGAAAGCAAACAGCAACAGACCTTATGGTCCTTTCGAGGCTGTTTGTTACAGAGTGGACTATGACTACGAGATCTAACTCTACATGCTGAAGGATAAGGATAGTAAAGCAAGAAGGCTCCCCCCGCTTCCAAACCCTCCAGTTAAAACTGGCAAGAAAATGTGAGAAAAACCACCATGCAGCATGGAAAAACTGACATGGAAATTTCATAGAAAAGACTGAAAAGGAAAAGCTACATTCTATAATGCATTATCTATAAGCTACCAGTATAAATAACCTGAAAGAGAAAGTAGTAAAGTAAAATGAATAATTGAATAAATAAATAAATAACTAATGCATGACACTATGTACAGGTACGCTGAGTTAACGGGGCATCTGTGGACGCAGCGTGGAAATTGCACGGTGCACAGTGTGAATGTTCAGGGGTGGTGCGGCAGCAGTCAATCAGGCCCCAGTTCCATTCATTGCACTGAGACTAGGAACTTTCCCATGTGGGACAAGCACACAAGTCACCTCCTGAAGCAGTGACCCCTGGTATGTTAAAAAAATCCCGATGGTGGTCACTTAACTAACAGGGACCCTCAGTGATCCACAGCCCATCACAGGTCGAAAGTATGAGTAATGACCATTAACTCAGGGCTACCTGTGCATATCCTACTCTGTGCATATACTATATTTGCATTTAATAAATTGATCCAGGCTCTAAAAAATAAAATAAAATAAATTATACACACACACGTGTTTTATTCAGGAGTAAACATATTAAGCTGGGGATTAGATGACAAATACTTATCCAGGCGACCTTTAAAGGTTAGCACTGTATTACAATTTACTACACTGGAGGGCGATTTATTCCATACATTTACAACTCTACTGAAGATGAAATGCTTAGCTTCACGCGAATGGAATAGTTTGCCAATTATTTTATGCCCATTGCCTCTAGTATAATTCGAGTAATCAACTTTGAAGTATTAACCGACAGCCATGTTAGCATGTCCTTTGAATATTTTGAGTACTTGAATTAAATCTCCTTGTATGCTCTGTTTAGTTAAAGAGATTCAGGGCTTCTTATCATTCCTCGTACAGTTTATTTCTCAATCTAGGTATCATCTTTGTCATCCTTCGCTGCATTCTTTCTAGCTTTTCCATACCCTTTTATAATACGGTGACCAAAGCTGAACGCAATACTCCAAGTGCGGGCACACTAGGAAATTATACAAAGTGAGGACAATATTATCGGATTTATATTCAAATGATCTGCCAATGAATCCAATCAATTTACTGGCTTCTTTCATAGCTTCTGCATACTGTGTGCTTGGTTTCAAATTACTTGTTACTATAACTCCTTAGTCTTTTTCGTGGTTTACCCTGTCAAGTTGACATTATTCATGCTATAACTAGCTCTTACATTTTTACTGCCAATGTTTTGCACTCTGCATTTATTAATATTGAAATCCATTTGCCAGACTTGGGCCCAGTTAAACAACTGATCAAGATCTCTCTGAATTGCCTGCCTTTGCAGTGCTGTATCTGCTCTGTTACCTATTTTAGTATTATCAGCAAATTTTGAAACCTTACAACACAATCCTTCATCAGCATCATTTCGTTTAATTTTTGAAGGCTCCAACATGCTTGCATGCGTCGGCCTTGGTCACCTAATGGCGGCTCTCCACGCTGCTCGATCCTTGGCAGCCTCCCTGTTCAGTCAAAAAGAATAGGACCTAACACGGAACCCTGGGGCACTCCAATCTGACTCTTTTCCACTTATTACAACTCTTTGCTTTCGTCGGTGAGCCAATCTTCTACCCACCCAAGAACACTGCCGCTGAAACCATGTGCCTTCAGCTTCTGAAGGAGACTTTTGTTTGGAACTCTGTCAAGAGCCTTTTGAAAATCGAGGTAGACCACATTAACAGATTTAGTCTCGTCATATATGTTCAGTATATCATTGAAAAAGTCCAGCAGATTTGTGAGGCAAGAGCGATTATTACGAAAACCATGTTGCGAATCTTTTACGAGATATTTGTTTCCAAGTGTTTCACAAACCTGTCTCTGATAATAGTTTCGAGCAATTTGCAAACCACTGATGCTAAACTAATTGGGCAGTAGCTTTCTGGTTGGGCTCTGTTGCCCTTTTCGAATACTGAGGTTACGTTAGCAAGCTTCCATTCATGTGGCACCTTACTGCTCTTAAGTGATATGTTAAAAAGTTCAGATAAAGGGTTTGAAATTTCTTCCTGCAGTTCCTTCAATACACGTGGAGTTATTTTGTTCGGTCCTGGAGTTTTATTCTCTTTTAAAATGTTTACTGGAAGCAGTACGTCGTGATCACTAACTGTAATGTCAGTGATTATGTTGCCCTCTTTTACAGGAATGGGGGAAACAGTAGGAATCATATGTATATTTTCTGTTGTATATACTGACGCGAAGAAAGTATTACGAATTTTCATCATCATAGTTTCATCATCAGTGTGCTCTCCGTTATCTGTGATTAAGTGACCGATCGTTGGAGTTATTACCTTTTTGCTTCTTATGCAACTGAAAAATTCTTTGGGATTTGATTTACTGATACTTGCAATATGTGCCTCAAGGTTTTTCTTACTGAATTTAATTAATTTTTTGGCTTTCCGTCGAAGGGCATTATATTCATTTTTATCACTTTGACTCTTTGGTATTATAATTTTTATGAGCAAGATTTTTTGCTTCCATAAAATGTTTAATGTCGGAGTTCCACCATTTGAGTTTAGAATTTTTGGCAGGCCTTCTGTTGCACACTGGAATACATAACCTGATGGCACTGTTGAGAATTTCTGTAAAAAAAATTCCATGCATCATTGATATTTAAAGTTTCGACAATGGGATGCACCTGCACCTTAAAATTTGCTCTAAGTCAGGCACTTTCTTGCAACTGGCCCGGACACTGTCTTCACTCAATTTAATGTTAAATATAACTACTGTATGTGATAATCACTTGTACTACATTCTTCTCCTACAATAATGTTACAATACTCATTAAATTTTCTGATGTGGCTAAGACAAGATCTAGGATGTTAGATCCACATGTCGGATAATTTACAAATTGATACAAAGAACTTTCCTGCAAGTTTGTATACAGGTCTAACCCTGGGTGTGAGGTTAGGGCTTCTCCCAATTTTGGAAATGGTAAATTAAAATCACCAAATATTACAGTGCTTTGCATACAAGATATTTCGGCAATTTGATTGTAAATTTCATTATCGATGTTGAGTGGCTGACCGGGTGGACGACATATTAACCCAATAGTGATTTTATGACAAGATTCATTTCTAAGCTGAATATAAATACTGTAGTGTCAATGTTTTCAATACATGGCTTGGTAATTTCGACTGGATGAAATCCTGATTTAATATATAACAACACACTGCCCCCTGTTCGATTCTTCCTTTCACTACTGAAAATGTGATAGCCTGGTAAATTAAACTCTGCTAGAAAATCTCTCTACTCAGTATCTTGCCACAATTCTGTTATACCAATTACGTACATCATAATCTTCCATAAAGACAAGAGCCTCTAAGTAAAAAAAATTTATTACGCAGACTACACACATTTACAAGAATAGCTATAACGTATTTTCTTTTCCGATGCGGGGAGCTCCCATTACTTGCTGATTTATCTCACTGTATGACATCTATCTTTGTCTCTCATGATGCTTGTTTTTTCTCCAGAAAAAACTTACGGCAACACTATGCAAATGACTGAGACGGGCAGAACCAATGGCATTCAAGTGTAGCCCATCATTCGCAAATAGTGTTCATTGCTCGTAAAACTGGTTCTATGTGTCGATGAGCTCAACTCCTTCCTGTAACCAAAGTGACTTGACTCTGTTATTTACACTAAATGCTCTGCTGAAGAAGGCATTCCCTGCCTTAATCCTTGGAAGTACGCCTGAAATTAAAATATGGTTAGTTTTCTCCTTGTAGCATCGGATCATCTTTCTGAACTTCTCCATCAGCTCCTCTGATTGGGTTTGCATGACATCATTTGTACCTGTATGAATGATAACAAGGCTGTCATTTTCCACACTGTCAAAAATGTCATCCACAGCCTCTGTTACGTCATCTACTCCTGCACCTGAAATACAAAAACGCTTTTGTTTAGAGGCTGCTCTGCCACAAAATTCCACCAACTGACCACGGATGATGGAGTTCCCCAAAACCCGTGCCTCGTGGGGCTCTTCCTCTACATCTGTAAGAATCTGAAATTAATTGTATGTGGTTAGTGGAATGATGCTGCTTTTTCTTACAAACCTGGCACCATTCCACAGTGGCTGGAACTCGTTCTGTACAGTGGGGGGAGAAGTAACTACAGTGGAAGGAGGATGGTCAACCTGGAGAGCAGTTGGCCGAGCAGTGGGGCTATCATCCACAGTGTGTCAAACGTTGCTCACAATGAACTCCTCCAGCACATCAACTTTATGGGACAGGCTGTTAATTTTGTTTGTAGCCTCGGTCAGCTTGTCTTCCAAGCTCTGACGTAGTTTGCACATCCTGCAAAGGAACGGTCCGTATAAAAGGATCCAGTAAAACTACCAGAGCAGTCTACGCAAATGATGTTCCGCAGCATCCTGATATTCGAAGTTACTGTGAAGATTTGTAAGAGAATCAGAATCAAATACTGTATTGGTATTAGCACCTGGAAGAGATACAGTGCACCCTCACACAATGTGAACTCACACGGTGCGAATCACCTATAATGCGAGGTCAACCCAGAAAATGCTTATTTTTATCGAATTCAAAATCTGCGAATCGAACATCTCAACATGCGAATCGGCTGTATGATTCCAAGGTAAAAATGGACTTCCCACAATTACTACGAATGTCGAGCAGGAAAATGCGAGTCAATCACATGAAGGCAGGTGGCAGGCAATGAGCCAAATTCAAAATGGCAGGTGGCTGGCCAGCTATCTGCGTGCCATCTACCAACTTTCCTCGGTAAACAAACGCTTCTCCTCCATATCGCTGCGAGAACACATGTTGTACCTCACATCCTGTGGTCTGTTTTAGCATCATAGCAATATCCACCTGTTCATCTTGGTCTCAGCTGTTGACTTTGAAGGCTTTATGGCACCTCCAAGAGACCTCAGCAGTGACAGTGAGAGTAAGAGTAGACATCCCGAGCCTCAAATACCCACCCATCCCCTCCCTTCTTAACATGCCCAGAAGTCACTTAAATAAAGGTTACTTGTGTTCTATTTGTTGTTTTATTTGTTGGTCCAGATAGAAGTACTGTTAGACAGTATTAAAAGGGTAGATTAAGCTGGAAGGGGACCTGAAGACCAAGCCCTGGGCTGTCCACCATATACCATTTTTCCCATAAGTTCTTTGGTTCACACAATGCGAAATCATAGAATGCGAGGGTTTCTGTCGCCCATAAACTCACATTGTGTGAGGGTGCACTGTACAGGAACAATAATCAGTTCTATCTATCTATCTATTGCCAGACGCCTCAATCCCACACGGGGTGGCCACAAACAAATCGCCTCCATGTCACTCTGTCCCCTGCCATTTCACTACCACACTCCCAACTCACATCCCCCTCTCTCATATACCTCTCCACTCCATCCCTCCATCTCATCCTCGGCCTACCCCTCCCTCTCACCCCCTCCACCTCACTCACATACACTCTCCTCGTCGGTCTTTCACTCTCCATCCTCTCCACATGCCCAAGCCACCTTAACGTGTTTCTCCTAACGCTTCCCATCACGTCCTCAACCACACCACAATGCTCCTTCACTTCCTCATTTGTTAGTCTGTCTCTCCATGTGACTCCACATGCTCCTCTCAAATAACTCATTTCCACTGCTCTCACTCTTGACTTCTGTCCTTCCAACAGGGTCCAAGCTTCACTTCCATATGTCAGAGTTGGTATCACAATACTGTCATGTAACAACTTTTTCACTTCCATGCTCACCTCCCTGTTTCTTATCACTGCTTTCAACAAACCAGCAACCTTCCTTCCCTGCTGCACCATTCTGAGCACTTCACCCTCCAGACTTCCATCCTTACTCATCACACTGCCCAAGTACTTAAATTCACTCCCATCCAATTATCAGATACTTTTACAAAATCTGCTAGTAAAACAAATCACAATTTATATAACTGTTACAGGTGAAGGTCTCTACTGGTAGGGGTTTTGCTGTTTAACCCTTTAACCGCAGGTTGTCACTTTCGTGACAGTCGGGTACAATGGATCATACCGCGGGGCGTCACTTGAGTGACTCTGTGTTATTTTTAATTCCCCCGGGCTTTCAAGTGGTGACTTGTATCATCTATCAGCATTGCCAATGCCCAACAATAGTCAGAGCTGCTAATGTCACCAGTACTCCCATCCATTGTTGACAATTTAGCCATTTTCCCCCATTCTAGACTCCCCTCCCTACCTCCCCTCCATTACCCTTTGTGTTGTCTGCTCAGCCGCTCTGTGCTAAGTAAATCTTCCCCAGATTTTTCCACTGTTTTCATCCACTGAAATGAGCCCTATGCCCTAATCTTATACAAAATAATATATATATAAAAAAAATAAGGTAACTGATAGTGCCATACACCTGGAATTGGCTAATTATTACTTAGCAACATCCAACCTGCACTCGTTCGCTAATTTGCCCTGCTTTTTTTCCTGTGAAATATGCCGTATGAGCTACTCTTGTAATATAAATGTATATAAGAAAGGAAGGGAAAAGCCTGAGTGATATTTATATTCACCTGGAACTACCTAATTTATATGTATTGTCTAGATTTCCTACGACTTATTTCTTAGCATATACATTAGCAGCTGACATTTTCAACTCTTTGCTACCGAGATACAGCCAGTTCGCTCTCGTCCTTCTCGGTGAAATGACGCCCATCCATTTCTGCCGCTTTTGCTCCTATTATAAAAGGCCCTGTGACCTCTACCCCTACTAAACATCCTGTGGGAAGTGGTAAAGGACTGTAGATATATACAAGTGTAATAAAGTACTAGAAATAATAAAGTGTGAGTGGGTATATGAGTAAGAAATGACAGAACACCAGCTGCGAATTAGCGGGAGTGGGAGGCTCGTACGCACTCGTATTTTACATTGCTTTCACAGTTTTTTTTTTTTTTTGGAGTATGGATTCCAAACTACTTGGAAATCATTGAATAGTGTTTCTAGTGATAATATCTGGCAGTGATATTCAGATTAGGGGATATCGGGAAGTGTAAAGTGGAGACTTAGTTACCTAAATTCAGAAGTCTCCACAAATCCTACGGTAGTCGACAAGTGCTAAAAAAACAATCCAGAAGAAAGCTGAAGGTATGTGCCATATGCATATGTAATTATAATATTCTAGGACTAATAACTGGTTTTTGGCAAATATTTTTAAAAGTCAGTTGGAGAGTGAATATGCCCGCGGGAATGGCACGGAAAACCTCCGACAACCCCGCGGTGTAGGGGTTAAAACTGTACAGGAATGACTACCTTACTGGTTAGCAATGTAACTGCAGAGTATTTACCAGCAATCTATTACAATAAGGGAAAATTAACTGTTACCTGGAATGGAGAAATAAAATTATACTACAATCTGAAATATAACAATACTGTAAAGTCACAACACGGTCATACAATGCACAAACAAGTTAATTATCTCCTGAAAAGTCACAACATATGAAAATACAATTATGTCCTGCCTGTAAAGAAGTGGGAAAAATATTTCACTGTAAAAATTAGTGCAAGTAGAAAGGAAAGAAAAAATTGTCAGGCAATAACAGCAAGACTTGCCTGGTGTGGAAAATGTAAACAAATGCTGACCTATCCCTTGTTTTGTTAATTTATAGTTTACAGTAATAAAATAATTGATCACTGGTATAGTAGAGAATCCTATCTTAAGCCATTATCACTAAACTGGTTCTGAGATCAAAAAATAAATATACAAAGTGCAAATTCCTATGGTTTGCCAAGCGTAACTCGTCTGGCCCTCTGGCGGGAGATGGCTGAAGTAACTGCTTATCAGGGACAAAGAGGTATGGGCGCCATGGCAAAAAAGGACTATTTTTATAAGATATAAACTTTTTTTTTTTTTAACCTCAGAGCGGTGCAGATCACCGTCCAAAGCACTCTACACTCAGTCACAGAGCTCTGAGTCTCTTATTCAATACCGTCTCTCAAACAAAGCTAATCAAACACTCATCCACCAACAACACTCACTGACATTGAACAAACCGTACTTACACTTCACAAACTACACTTGGAGACTAGACATTAATAAGAGGAGAGGAGCATGTGGAGTCACATGGAGAGACAGACTGACAAATGAAGAAGAGTGTTGTGGTGTGGATGTGATAGGAAGCGTTAGGAGAAACACACTGAGGTGGTTTGGCCATGTGGAGAGGATGGAAAGTGAGAGACTGACAAGAAGTGTATGTGAGTGAGGTGGAATGGGGGAGAGGGAGGGGGAGGTCAAGGATGAGGTAGAGGGATGGAGTGGAGAGGTATATGAGAGAGGGGTGTGTGGGCTGGGAGCAGGGCAGTGAAATGGCAGGGGACAGAGCAACATGGAGGCGATTTGTTTGTGGCCACCTCTTACGGGATTGAGGCGTCTGGCAATAGATAGATAGATAGATCACATGATGACCATATTCATACTAATACTGTATATTTTTGTCACTGTACCAGGTCAAGTTCAAATTCTTGGTTGTAGGCTTTACACACCAAAGTCAATATGCTGGGCCATTCCAGATCCACTTCATATTCTAGTGTGAAACAAGCATGAGTGTGGTCAGTCAAAAGTAGGAATGGTGAAATGGACCTGATCAGAAAAACCTGTTGTGTATAGTCTAAATCAAACAAGGAAGTGGGCATTTTATTTCTCTCTCTTGCTTTTTATATTTATTAAATGAAGAACTCAAAGGCATCAGAAAAAAGGATAACTGTAGTAACTCAGATAAGCCATGATAACTATCCTTTATAAGAGTATAATCACACTATAAGATATCGATATGAGAGATTTTTTTATGTAAATACGGTACATATAAAATATTAGTGTAACCTGAATGTTCCGAACTTAGAGCTAGAAATCTCAATGGCTGGATGCCAAACAAATGTAAATTACGGTTTTACTGTATATATACTGCACAGATTGCCAATAATAAATGTGTGCTGGGCCACACTGTGGTTACTCTAAAATACTTACCACACATTCCCCATTCAATGTTATGTTGGTGTCACTTACAGCCCAAACATTACCTTGCAAAGTTTTAGATGGCAGGTTCTCAGGTGCCACTGGAAAAGAAATAGTCTCTCCAAAGATGGGTGCCTCCAGGTTACTGATAAGGTGTGTACAACATGTGAATGTTACAGCACCAGCAGGACAAAGTTTCACTTTTATGCACCTGTAACATGATAATCAATTACTGCTTGTACAGGATATGATGACACTACACTTTAACCCCTACACCGCAGGGTTGCCAGAGGTTTCCCGTGCCATTCCCGCAGGCATATTCGCGCTCCGAATGACTTTTTTAAAATATTTGCCAAAAATCAGTTATTAGTCCTAGAAAATTATAATTACATATGCATATGGCATATACCTTCAGCTTTCTCCTGGGATGTTTTTTTTAGCACTCGTCGACTACCGTAGGATTTGTGGAGACTTCTGAAGTTGGGTAACTAAGTCTCCACTTTCCGCTTCCTGACATCCCCTAATCTGAATACCACTGCCAGATATTATCACTAGAAACACTATTCAATGATTTCCAAGTAGTTTGGAATCCATACTAAAAAAAAAACACCGTGAAAGCAATGTAAAATACGAGCGCGTACGAGCCTCCCACTCACGCTAATTCGCAGCTGGTGTTCTGTCATTTCTTACTCATATACACACTCACACTTTATTATTTCTAGTACTTTATTACACTTGTATATATCTACAGTCCTTTAACACTTCCCACATGATGTTTAGTAGGGGTAGAGGTCACAGGGACTTTTATAATAGGAGCAAAAGCGGCAGAAATGGATGGGCGTCATTTCACCGAGAAGGACGAGAGCAAACTGGCTGTATCTCGGTAGCAAAAAGTTGAAAATGTCAGCTGCTAATGTATATGCTAAGAAATAAGCTGTAGGAAATCTAGACAATACATATAAATTAGGTAGTTCCAGGTGAATATAAATATCACTCAGGCTTCTCCCTCCCTTTCTTATATACATTTATATTACAAGAGTAGCTCATACGGCATATTTCACAGGAAAAAAAAGCAGGGGAAAGTAGCGAACGAGTGCAGGTTCGATGTTGCTAAGTGATAATTAGCCAATTCCAGGTGTATGGCACTATCAATTACCTTATTTTATATATATACAGTATATATATATTATTTTGTATAAGAATAGGGCATAGGGCTCATTTCAATGGATGAAAACAGTGGAAAAATCCGGAGAAGATTTACTTAGCACAGAGCGGCTGAGCAGACGTCACGAGAGGGTAATGGAGGGGAGGTAGGGAAGGGAGTCTAGAAAGGAAGAAAATGGCTAAATTGTCAACAATGGATGGGAGTACTGATGACATTAGCAGCACTGACTATTGCTGGACATTGGCAGTGATGATAGATGATACAAGTCACCACTTGAAAGCCCGGGGGAATTAAAAATAACACAGAGTCACTCAAGTGACGCCCTGCGGTATGATCCATTGCACCCGACCGTCATGAAAGTGACGACCCGCGGTTAAGGGGTTAAAAAGCAATACACTGTCAATTCTTTAAAAGTGTATCAACACATTGCGTACTAGATGGATCAGTATTAAAGTGATTACAAAAAGTTTAAAAGGTTTATTCCACATCAGATGTGTTAAATAATATATCAGGTAATATACATTATTAACCCTTTCGCGCACGGTAAGTTTTATTAAGTGTCACGGCTCACGATTTTACTCCCCAGCGCGCTCCGCTGGCAGCCCGCGAGACACAAATTACACATATTCTCACCTCATTTTCGCCACCCAAACCTCAAAATATTGCCCTGAAACCCACATCATCTTATTCGCCAATATTTGTTCTAGCTGACAGGCAAAAAAAAAAAAAAAAAACAAAGCAAAAAAATACGAATAAAAGTACATTAGGACACCATGAATAAACATTTCGGAACATGCATCTCACTTCCCAACATCATCATTCGAATGTTTTTCATCATACAGAAAAATGTTATCAGACGTTTTGATAGAGAATTTCATTAGCTTTCAAATGAGGTGTGTCCAGTTGTGATTCGATTTGTAGGTTTCAAGAAAATAGCTAAAAACTAAAAGCCATTAAAAAAAAAAAATTCAGGGACCTCTAGTGCAGGAGTTTTCTTGCCCACCTTATATTTTTATTACATAATCTTATGTACAATTTCATGAGCTTTCTCCTGATAACCGGTTTATTTTGATACGCCTCATAGTTCCCGAGTAAATCACAAAAAACTACAGGGTACTTACGGCCGTGGTGCACTTTCCTCTTGGGTGGACAACAACTGTAATAATTCCACCTATGTAACAAGGACTTTTCATTATATAAATTACATAGTTATGTACTGTTCATACGTGGAATTCACTGACCTTTATCATGGTCCTTACAGGAAATCGATTAGCCCAATAGTTATCAAGCAAACGGAGGTCAAAGGTAGAATACTTCTCCGAGCAGTGACTGCAACAAGAAATAAACACTCGCTTCGCATGCCTGTACCTAAAAACTTAGCTTCCCATGCCTTTCCCTTTATATTTCTTTTCAAGTACAGTAATCCCTCCACTATCCGACGTAATAGAGCCAAAGGCATGTCCGGACATTGGTCTTGTCCGAATACTGGGCCTGAAGCTCCAGCACCGGTCATTCATGACCCTAACCTACCCTAACCTAAATCAGAAAACTACCTTCCTACCTCCCTACCGGACATGTATAGCACTTATTTAGGTCCCTTTTCACATAAATAATGCACACAAAGCATGAATTAATTGAATTTTAACCAAAAAATGATGATTTAGAGGTGAGTAAGGCATAGGTGCTCAGAACTTGCCACCATAGTATAGGTAAGTCTCAGACATGGAAATCATCTTTTCTCACATTTTATGCACTAAATTATTGGATACAAAGCATCAAATACAGTAAATGATGTAAATTGTTACCAGAAAAATGGTTAAGTTAGGTTAGGTTAGGTTAGGTTAGGTTATGACCAGACATGAAATTCACTGGCATTCACCTTTTTCACAGCTAGTGCACTAAAATAATTAACACAAAGCATGAATTAATTCAAATTTTACCCAAAAAGAATGAATTTGAGGTAAGTTAGGCTCAGCTGTTCACTGAGTTGGCAGCTTTGTTTAGGTACAGGACATGAAAATCATTGGCATTCACCTTTTTCACAGCTGGTGCACTTCAATACTAGTGGTAACCATGCATGAAAAAATTAAATTAAAAGCAGGAAATTATGATTAACAAAATGGTTAGGTTAGGTTAGGTTAGGTTAGGTTAGGTTATGACCGGGCATGAAATTCACTGGCATTCACCTTTTTCACAGCTAGTGCAGCCTGGGGGTAGGGGGTTTTTCAAGAATTCTCTCCCAGTATCCCTGCTTGTCGTAAGAGGCGACTAAAAGGGTTGGTGGTGGGTTAGTGCCCCACCCCGTAAAAACAACTAACTAAAAATACAAACAGGAAGCCTCGGACCAGGACTGACCAAAAGTTGACGACAAAGGAATGGACAAAGGACGAGATTAAGATTGCGACCTGGAATGTGAGGGGTATGAATGATGAGGTGAAAGAGAGAGAGATTGTACAGGTGCTTGAGAGTGCGAAAGTGGATATATGTGGAATAACTGAAACTAAATGGCGAGGTGAGAGTGTGAGAGAATGGGAATATGGATGGGGTATATGCGCGGGAGTGGGTGAGAATGAGAGGGCGAAAGAGGGAGTGTGTATTGTTGTGAGCAACAGGTGGAAGGAGAATGTAAGAGACTATGGATCAGCTGGGTCAAGGATTGTGTGGGTAAGAGTGAAAGCTGGACTACAAATGTGGGCAATTGTGTGCGTGTATGCGCCAACGCAAGATCGTGTAAGTAGAGTGAGAGAAGAGTTTTGGACAAATGTGGAAGCCTGCTTGGAAAAGTTTGAAAGGAATGAGAGAGTGTTTCTGATTGGAGATATGAATGGAAAAGTAGGGAATGAGAAGGTGGATGGAGTGGTTGGTGAGTGGGGTGTGCCTGCAGAGATGGATGAGAATGGCAGTGCTTTAGTGGACATTTGTGCTGGGAGGGGG
>JAGKTI010015828.1:0-12333 GCA_018397915.1 Birgus latro
CTGTTGCAATAAGCGGTAGATACTGATTAAAGCAGACTCAAGCATATCGTGCTGGTGAACAACGCGACCCTCTGACAGTAAAGTAATACCTGGCTTAGGAAAAAAAAAAAAAAAAGACAGTAAAGTAATACCTGGCTAAAAAAAAAAAAAAAAAAACCTCACCATAACAGAAAAGTGGAAGAAACTGTATATGCTGCTAAAATTTTTCAACTCAAACTCAGCACAGAATTCCAAGCACAGAGTATCTGGCTATATAATGCATGAGCTGGGACTCGCTCCATGCAATGACGTATGTTATCTGTCGTTCTTGGAAACGGAGCTGGTGTGCACAATATATGCAGTTTTTCCTCGACATTCGAGACAAACAGCGAGGCATGGATTAGTAAGCCCAGTTTCGCAACCTGAATAACCCAAGTTCGATTTCAGGGCCAGTCAGATGCTTGGACAAAATAATATGTTTTTGCCTCGTAGCTATTCACACAGAAGTAAAATGTGGGACTTGAATTTACTTTTTATCGTTTGCTGCATTCTAGGGGAAGACTGGGACTTAACATGGGGCTGCTTTTGTACCTTAATGTGTTTCCTGTACTCGATAGGCCTTAATTTATGCTCTTCCTCTCCTTCCTCCTCCCTCTTCCTTCCCTTCTTCTTTCTTCCCTTATTCCTCTTCCTCCTTCCTCTTCTTCCTCCTCTGCTCCTCCGTCTCTTCCTGCTCTTTTCTTCCTCCTCCTCTTCCTCCTGCTTTGTCTTCCTCCTCCTCTTCCTCTTCCTCGTTCTCCACCTATCCTTCCTCTTACTCCTCTCATTCTTCCTCTTTCTCATCTTCTTCCTATTTCTCCTATTCTTCCTCTTTCTCCTCATCTTCTTCCTCTTTCTTCTCCCATTCTTCCTCTTTCTCCTCATCTTCTTCCTCTTTCTCTTCATCTTCTTCCTTCTCTTCCTCTTCATCCATTTCGTCCTCTTCTTCTACCTCCTCGTCTTCTTCCTCTTCCTCCTTTACTTCCTCTTCCTCCTTTTAATTTTCTTCATCTTTGTCCTCTTCCTCACTTTCGTCCTCTTCCATTTTCTTCCTTTTCTTCTTCCCTGTCTCTTCTTTTCTCCTTCCTCTTTTTCTGTTCTTCCTCTTCTCTTCTCCCTCCTCCTGCCCCTCCTCCTCCTGCCCCTCTTCTTCCCTTCTTTTGAGTTTGCTTTTTGCTACACCTGGCTCCGTATTCTGTTTGGCTCTGGTAGCTCCCAAACACCTATTCGTTGGCGATTTATTTTGCGTTACACATTATTTTTTAACTACTTTATAATATGGCAGGATATAATGGCTACCACACAACTGCCATGTGAAGCTTATCTATAGAGGGTAAAAACATGTGCAGCTGCTTTTGCCTGTGATATAGAACCAGGATTTTGACAGCCTGAATAACGCATAATTGATTCTGTAGCCAATTTTTGTGACTATGCTGTCTGATAGATTGTTCAGCTTAGACGCCTTCTCTTCCTTTGTTCCTGAATTCAGCCTCACTCTGTATCTTATTTATTTTTTTTACATGCCAAGAGCCCGCAAACTGTTCCTTCCAAGATTTAAAAAAGAAAAAAAAAAAAGATACAAAAGCGAGCCAAATTCAAGATCCGTTCATATCGAGATGCCTGGACACACTGCGTTTGAAAGACTGGAGATCATGGGAAGTAGGAAATACAGACAGAGGAAGACAGTTCCAGAGTTGACCAGTTGCATAAATGAAGGACTGGGAGTAACGGTTAACTCTTGGTAACTGGAGATGAGATTAAGATGATGATGATGATGATGATGATGATGATGACGATGACGACGACTATTGGCCTTAACGATGATGATGATGATGATGACGGTGGTGGTGATGCTGATGCTGATGGTGGTGGACAAATATCGGCAGCTTCTTTAATAGTCAGGGGAACGTCATGTCATATGCAGAAACAAATTAATCTTTTGGGATGGGGTGAGTATCTTTGATCTAAATTAAATCGCCCCTGCTAAGCTGGAATAAAGCTAAGTTGTTTATCCTCAGCCAAACTGTCAGTCATGATAGATTTAGATTTTAACATGTTTGGTGGCCTACGATTCTCCTGATCATAGTAAAATCATCTGAGGTCACGTGAAAAATAATGCATCTGAGGTCACGCGAAAAATAATGCAAAGTAGGTAATTCGCCATCAACAAGGAAGTTCTGGAGTCTCTCACACCCACGAGAATACCGCCTCTAATCGCATCGGAGCCATCGTGCCGGGTAATGAACTGCACTTTGGTGATTGCCCGTGTTGGGAAATGGAAAAAGAGTCACTGATAAGGCATGTTTAGAGGGGAGATTTAAGGATGGAATGGAATTATGGGCCCTATAACGAACCTAAACCGTCCCTGGTAATTAGAATGGAAGAACAAAGAGTCAGCCGTTCCCCTGCCGCAGCCCGACCTCCCATACAAACAACCGGCGCTAATTCCAGTTTGGGAAGCCAGTTTACCTGACAACAGTAAACTCGTGATTTTTTTTATTTCATTTTTGCGCCTGTCAGATGATTTTATTACTATCGCAAAACTATTATGCTCTTGCTACCGCCAGACGATTATTTTCTTGTGTAGGTTATCATCTCAAGCTCGCACTGGAAAAACCGAAGTTCGATTCTCCGGTCGGACAGGTTCCTTGACAAAATTTGCTTCTCCCTTCTCCCAGTTCACCCTGCAGGACATTCAAGACTTGGATGCAATACTGATCATAGTGGGCTTTATTTAAGGGGATGGCTGGAACAAATTAATAGGCTACTGATTCCATTAACGACCTCCCTGCAATAGATGGACATGAATTCAAGCTTTGGAGAGGACTTTCCAACTGGACGAGTTACATACCTTTATTAACCCATTCTCCACTAAAGAGTTCTCCTGATCTGAATAAAAGCGCCGAGTGATAAGGAGAATAAATTAAAGACATAACACGTCACTGTACAAAAGAATTAAATCGGAAACTAGATGTCACCAACATATAGCTAATTTGACATTTTAACTCCTTCAGCTGATGACGACGTGTTTTATTAACTTATTCTTCCTGTTTCCAGATTATTATTATTATTATCTTTTAACTATCGGGGAAATGTTTGCTGGGCTATATAAAATTGTCAAGAGATATTAATAAATGAATAATACGTCACCATTTTGAAGGGGCTAAGAAGAGTTGATCCTCCGAACTTCTGAAATACTTTTGTTTTGTGGAAAATTATCATTCATATGCTTTGGGGCCGCAATTTTAGTTTGTCTCGGAGATTTGATAAAGCCTCTTCCGCAGCGATATACTTTGCACATAGCACGTTCATAATATTCCCCATTATTGCTGCAATTAGTGCTAGTATCAGTTCCTGCAATCTGGGAATGCTCTTTAAATTTTTGCAGTTCCCAGAAGAATAAATTCACTTTAGGACAGACTTCTTGAACTGAAGGTATTCTATTGCCTTCATCAAAGCCCCTGCTGACAGAGGTTCCTCCACAGTTGAATGGAATCATCTGGTGAATGAAAGAATAAAATAACAAAAAAAGTATGAATTTATAATGAAGGGATTAAACAGATCTGCAAAACAGAAGAGAAAGTAGGATGTAAATTGGAAAATATGTCGCTACTGAAGAGGTTATGCCAACTAACTTAGAATAGTACCCTCATATGTCTGCTTCACTGATCCAAACCAATAACCATACCAGGCACTGTCGCAGTCCATGTCAGTGATTCCTTACGCGTCTGGGATTCCGAACTAATGAAGCGACATTCTAATCCGTTCACCCAACTTGGTTAATCTAGCAAAATCCCATATAAGGTTTTGACACATTTTCGTGAGTGTAAAAAAATTGTTGATGACAACTGTACAGCCAACGACAAAAGTTTGTCAAATATTCTACCGCTTCTACTTCTCACTGTCCTCTGGTGGCAAACATTCATAACCTGAGAAAAGCTTATTAAATTCGTCTACCCATAAATGACTTCGCTGAAATGATGCACCCTGGAGAAAATGACGTACATGTTGTTCGCGCGAAGTATGTGCGAATGATTACCAGAGGAAATCAAGACCCTAACTGTACCTATCTCCATTGTATATAAATTCTTCTCTTCAGCCCGGGCTTACAGGATATTCAGGTATGATACTCTTGCCTGAGTCTTTCATTCCGACACACAAAGGCTGAAGTAATTAAATAACCCGAGGTTCGGGTAATTAAATAACCCAAATACCAGGCGTGCTGCAAAAATGTTGACCATGGCCCTACTCCTCAGACGGTATTAATAAAACAGAGAGCAAACTTGTAGGAGAGAAAAGACGTGTAGAAGAGCCCCCAGATTCTGTCGATAATTTTTGAAGTAAGCAATGAAGTTGAACATGAGTGACATTTCTATGCAGCTATTAACTATACTCTGTAATGCCTACCTGTCTATCTACAGCCCGTTTGTCTCTGAGTTAGCTGTTTTGCGGGGAGAGGCACTATCCCCCAACCAACCCACTTGTTGACGCGAAGGGAACACCTATGGGTTTGTTATATGGTTATCACCCAGCGTTGTAAATGGTTTCCTGGCTTACAGGAAACCATTAGGCTTGTCGCTCAGTGTAATGCCACCTGAATAGGAATAAGAGTAATGAAAAGTGGCGCGTGGTTAGTGTTAGTAATACGGTACAACCATTAGCTTCTTGTATCAGGTGAGGGCTATTTCATTCTTTTCGTACACCAACCGAAAATTTTATTCAACCTGGAAAAGATCCGTTACTGAAAGAAATAACATAGGCAGCATGTAACCTCTCCAACTGGATTAAGACACGCAAAGCTAGATAAAATTGTCTGAAGGAAGCACGAATAAAGCATGAAAGAGCACTCAGAGAATCCAACACCCTCGAACTACGGTTGCTTAAGCCATCTAACTTTGCCCTGTGGCCTTCATCTCCAGTCACTTAATACATCGAATTACTTAACCCTGTCTGACTCACATCCCTCTGGTAAAAATCGAACGAAAGCTGTTTAAGTTGACCTTATCTGACCTAGACCTTTTGCCTACTCTCCTTCAAATAGAACGTCGTCGTTTTTTACTGATCAACATTTCTGTCAATTCTGATGCAAATCGAGTCGAAATTATTTGGGCTGTACGGTCACACATTTGACCTTTGCCCGTGACCTTGCCCTTAACCGACTGCTTTTAAGATCAGATAACTTCATTCTTGCTTTACCCCCAGCCCTTCCACAAAGCTTGGTTTATACTGAATCAAAATTGTTTTAAGATGGCCTTGCGGAATGACCTTGACCTTGGATCTACTCAAAAAAAAGAAGAAAAAAAAAGGAAAATCTCTTGTCTGACCCTAAACTCTTTCACTAAGTTTAGTCTTTTATCAAAACGGCTTAAGCTATAAGGCCAAAACTTTGATGTTGATCTATGACCTTGACCTTTAACTTATTCTCAAATTCGGATAATTTTATCCTTGCCTTGTCATCAACCATCTCACTAAGTTCGGCCTAAATCGGATTAGCTCTGTTTAAGCTGACCTTGCCAAGTGACAATGACTAACCTGTCGTTTTCAGTAACAACAGGACAGCTTCTTTGCAGACCCTCCACCTTCCCGCCAAATTTGGTTCGTCGGATCGAAACTGAATTAGTTTCCTCGCGCGCGCGCGCGCGCGCGCAGAATAAAACAATAATGCTCCGTGGTATACACAGACACCAAATAAAAATACCCCACAATGGTATCACGCCACTAGTGTTATAAAACTGCCACCAGAATGAAATGCTTGGGCAGTATTCTTGTGGGTTTATGTGACTCCCACTGACTTCTTCCTTAACCCCACCAATCCGATAAAGTATTTCAAATTTCACTGTGCATCCTTTTCACAGACTTAATTAGATAATGGAGAGAAATCGGATTGTGAAGCCAAATTTGAGATGCAGTGTCTGTAGGGAGAGCAGAACAATTGGAAGTTGTGTTGTGGTGAGTGTGTGTGAACAATCATGGCATCATAAATATCTGAAAACTCCCGTCACTCCTGTAGACACTGTGCCGCAGACGATACCTTCACATCAAAATACACATTATGGCTCTAATTCCAACACTGCTGAGCTCCCGGAATAACTAATATTTCAGTTTGTATTTGCTATTTTAGATTTAATTGCCGTAAGGTGTTCGACTCATTCCTGCTAGGCTTTCAAGGATGTTGTTTCCCAGAGGGCTAGGACTTGTAATGAATGATAAATACTGAATCAAAGTAATATTATATGGTACATTTCTTAATGCAGGAGCACCTCTTGGAAAGGCCCGGTCAGTCAGTCATTCCATAAATATTTTCGCACTCTAGAAGCATCACTGAAGCGCAGACCCATATGGTGCTTCACTTTGGCAAAACACCATACGCTCCTATGTCCATCTGGCACCCCTGTACTTGTTAGGAGCTTTTGTTGTTTCTGATACTTTTCCTAACTACCTATACACATTCCAGTATGATGACGTGCTTTATATTCAATTCCTACTGTCTCTCAATGAATTAAAGATGTCAGGAAAGGCCTCTTAGTGTAAGGGCTAGAAAAGAAAACAATGATTCTTTTAAGTGCATGAAAGCACTTGGGCCATTTCAATTTAGCCCAACTGACATACAAAATTAATAACTGTAATAGCCTCATTTGACTCAGCCCATTACTGCAGCAGTTGTGTACTCTACTGAAGGGCTTAATTGTCTCTCATTTGTAAAGCTCACACAGGCACAAAGATATATGAGAGCATCTGGTGCCTACCATCCTCATTTCCCTCTGCTGTTTGGGGGTCATTATTGCTCTACTTCGTTGCACTTTCAGCTATTTAACTTTTTCTGGCTCCTACGACTTACTTTTGGTTGAATAAAATCGTTTGGCATTAGTTAAACGAAAATAATATGTGGTTCGACGATGAAAGGATTAATGGAGAAAGGTTTATCGGTCTCATGCTCATATTCACTCGTAAGTGGCTAAAGCCGTGTGAGGCTGACTGGAAGCAGGTAATAAGAAAATAGATTAAAGCAATTATGAGAAACTGGAATCGGCCCACGATTTTGGATTATGTATACTTTCCGTAAATTTTTTCATGACTTTATTTAGATTTCTTTACAAAATTATTAACGTTGTATTCCATTCAGAAGCTGGGTTATTCCTGCCGGTCAGTGTCTGGAGTAAAACAGTAAGGATAAATATCGTCTCGGTGACATATAATCCTTTCCAAAATATACTCGTAAGAACCCTTATGATGAGTTGGAGGAGACCATATTCCAAGTGACATACGAGGCTTCGTAACGTCTCTTCCTTAGATATCGATTTTGCATATTGTATCACCATTGTTTTGGATGTAATATTTCCCTTTAATATACAGACATTTTGGATCAACTGCAAACAATGCGATAATGAAGTGTAATATGGAGAATGAATTGCCGAGGAAGAGAAGTTACGAATCACCATAGCCACCTGAATTCACGACCGTACAGAGCCATAGCGACGCACATCGGTTTTAAAGTATATACACAGGATGTCCCGGGAGGAAAGGGAATAATTCTGGGAACAGATAGATGAGGGAATCTTAAGTAGCAAAAAGCTTCATCACAGTAGGTCCAAATTTCAACTATGATCTAGCTGCAGATACTGTTGGCTTAATGGGCGAAAGTGGTCTTCCTCATAGTTCACTCTTTATGTCAACAATACCTATAGCACCGTACTGACAGACAGGGACCAATGTTCATAAAGAATTTTCAATCAGAAATTCCCCACCTATCATTTCCAAAAATTATGCACTTTCCTCCTGGGTTATATCAGAATTTGTGCTTGCTTTAAATACCATACTGTATTTGAAGAGGTTAAAACAGACAAGATGAGGGTGCTGTGATTAACAGGAACATTATCAGATGCTTTCATTTCTTGCCATCATCAGAGAATTTATTAAACTTATGACACATCTCATGCTTTGAAGGGGTTAAGGAAGACTATATCCAACTCCTCCAGCTTGAAAAGAGTCCTAAACAAAATCGTGTAGTGGAAGCTGTATTCGAATATACAGTATAAGGCATCATCGGAGATATTAAGCCTAAGTCAGGCTGTATTAAGATTAGGCCCATATTGACTGGACTTCGAAAATTTATGCATCAGTGTTTTTCCTGCTAATGTTGATGACAAATTATGAAAACAACACAGCCAGTCATGCTGAGGATTAGAAAGAAGACTTTAGATTAATGCCTATCGACTGTATAAGGGTCATTAAGGCTAACATTCATTTATTTTTATTTTTATATTTTTTTACCGTCAGTCTTCCCATATAATGATACACAACAAACAAATTGGCATCTAGGTCCTCAACTGTACTGTGATGAGGACTGAGTGGGTCACAGGGAAAACTATTTTTTTTTTTACTTTGGCCAATATGCAAACTCGCATTTTTCCTATTGTGGGTAGAAAGTGCAAACCATTACACAACCAGCTCCCCCTCATGCTGCTTTTTTGGGTGTGCTTATTTGAAAACCAAGAATTCCAAAACATAGTGCAGAACTCAGAGTCGTAAGGACCAACATTAGTCTGATTTATCTTGGCTGGTCTCATGACAGGGATCAATAACACCCTACCCCCTCCATCTTTCATTGTCCCCCACCCCAGTCTCCCTACCACCCCTCCCTCTCTCCCCAACCCTAGTGTCCCCCTACCACCCCTCCCTCCCTCTCACCCCCACTGTTCCCCTACCACCCTTCCTCTCTTTCCCATCCCACTGTCCCCCTACCATCTCTCCCTCCATCTTAAACCCACTGTTCCCCTACTACCCCCTCTCTCCCTTCCCCACCTCACTGTCCCCCTACCACCCCTCCCTCCCTCCCTCTAACTTCACCCCCCCTACCACCTCTCCCTCACTCCTAACCCCACTGTCCCCCTACCACCTCACCTTCAATCCCCCATCCTGCTGTCACCCTTCTCTTCACTGGCCCCTCATCCCTCCCCCCCATACTGCCCCCTCATCCCTCCCTTCATACTGTCCCCTCATCCCTCAGTGTATTCGTACCCCCTCTTTGCCCCCCAACCCCTGACTCTCTGCACTTTCCCCTTACCCCCATCTTCTCTTCCCTTCCCCTTTGTTGTCCACCCTCTTGCTTACGTTATTCTCCTTTGATCCTGAGAACTGGTCGATCCGATGGTGAATGGTTAGCACTGCACAAGACGGTCGATTAAGGCTACACGGTACAAACACATGTAAACCTCCACAGTATGAGTGTTTTCCGATTGGCAAAACATTATCTGGCGGTAATCACGAGTTACGTACGAAAAACGTCAGTCAGAATGAAGGCTATGAAATTCAAACTCGTAAGTTCAACTGTGGTCAATAATCCTTTTACATCTCAGGTTCTCGAACTAATAAAGCAATATTACAGTTTTTACAATCGGAATGAACTTTGCTGACAGCTTTGGCAATACTCTGTTCGGTTCTGAGAGTTTCTAAACGAAAACGATGGATGATGATGATGATGATGATGATGACAGGTGTAGAGTACAATGTCAACGTGAAAGATGTCAAGATACACACTGTCAGAAGGAAATACAAGCATGTCCTCTCTTCTCAAACAAACAGAATATAACCGTGCATAACATTACCACTTTACTGCTGAACTAAGCGTATGTCACTCGCTCTGTTTACCTGATCACGAAGAATCTACAGTAGTCGTACGTCATTCAGAAATCTTCTCGTTAGTGGCAGTCAGTCCATCTAATTTATGTACCAGGTACTGTACATTCTTGGAGTAACTTTGATTTAAACCTTTACTCCATCAATTCCACCTGATATACGACTCACAGTCACAAGGAACACCCCCCTGCCCGTCCCCCCCCTTCACTCTAGTCTGCTCGTTCCATCTTTGTTCCTCCTCCTCCTCAAAAAAAAAAAAGGGGGGGGGGACTATTGTCAATATATAAGTGATTTTTCCCCACAAGTTTATCATGTTTATTACCTTAAGAGTCTTGGTTCACAAAACCATGACTGATCAGCAAAAAAAAAAAAAAAAAATCGCTTGGTATTATCTGAAATAAAATACTTGAGTCATCACAACCACAACAGGGTTAATGATAAAGGTACTGACTTGATTTAGGCTCCTATGACTAACTCTCAGCTACGTAAAATAGTCTAGTGGTAGCTGGAATATAATACTATAGAGTTACCCTGTCCATTATGAGATTAACTGTGAAAGCATTAACATCCAGGCTCCTATGACTCACTCAGCTGAATCAAATCAGCTGGAATAAATACTAGAACTGCTCAGGCCATGGAAGGGGGTGACAGTACTAACACTCAGACTACTATGACTCTCAGTTGAGTAAAATCGTCTGGAGTTAACTGGAATACAATACTAGAGGTGTCCAGATCATGAAAGGGTTAATGGTGACGATATTAACACTGAATCTAATTGCTCACTCTCACCTAAGTAAAATCTGGAGTTAGCTGGTTTCGACTCTTATGGCACACTCTCAACTAAGCAAAATCTGGGGTTAGCGGGGACAGAGCAGCCGAATTGTCCTGACCATGAGAGGAACATTGGTGAGACGCAGCTATTATCTCCAAACAGCGAGCAAGTTTCCAGTATATAAGTGTAGTTTGTCCTTGTTCGAACAGCACCCAAAACAGTTCCGAAGGATAAGTTTTATTACTAGCATATATTCAGTTAATGGGAATCGATGTACTGATGGGCGAATTATACCTGTAATATCCGAGCTTCATCACATGGCTACATATATCCAGCCTAATGGCTCTTGTTCCACTCGCCATTATAATTAGGATGGGTGAATAATTATGCTCACATTTCTATACTAAAATAAATTCTGTAAAACGGCATAGGTCACCTTGTACTCCCAATACGATTCCTTGTTCTACTGCGCCATGATACTTTAAATATACGAATTAACCTGTATTACTGACAAAATTTCACTGCATAGTTATACACTTTCTAGTTTTAGCTCGACTACTGCAACAAACAACAAACTGTATCCACATTAATAGCATGATTTCATTCGGTGAGTAAATTCATTCTTGTTAAATGCCACGACAGTTCAAAAGGAGGAATTGTACTCACATTACCAGCAAAGTATCATTCCGTGAGTATAATTATTTATCAGCCATAGCAACTGATGCGACAGACGAAGAATTACCAGTGCAATTTACGTACGTGGGTCATTTATTTAAATCAAGCGAAGCAATAAAGGCTAAATAATACTCGCATTTCATTACTAGCAGAGAGTATGTGGGTAAAATTAATGTTTATAGCCTACTGTCTCTCATTCCACAGTGCATCAGAGTTCAAATGAATTACTTACATTACTGGAGCTGAAAAGAGGGTCAGGACAAATCCGATTAAATCCAACAGTTGCACATTAAAGACTGGGAAAAATATTTGTCTGTTTTCCGAACCTGTCACTCCATTTCAGTCAATGCTTATAAATTCCGGACGAAATATAGGCTACTCACATCACTCAAAAATCGGCAAAAGTCGGGAATAATCCGTGCGATAGGACTATTTTACCGTCAAATCATAAGTGCACAGAGGCTATCTAAATGCCAAAGCGCACAATCACAAGGCATCAATCTGTAGAAACTTTAATCATCCCAAACAAGGCAAAAATGGGCGCCTTACTAGCATACCATTACTGGCTGGGTATAAATTTTGCTTTACTACCCCACCCCAATCGATGCCATGCCACTCGCTCTTGGTGTGTCTCAGTAGTTATCATCGTCGAAGTGGCAGGCAAACAGCGGGGGCTTGGTCTGGAGCTGCATGTACTCAGTATATCACATTAAGTAGTCATGGGGGTCGTTGTAAAGTTTGTTCGTCGATATCACCTTGGAGAGAGAGAGAGAGAGAGAGAGAGAGAGAGAGAGAGAGAGAGAGAGAGAGAGAGAGAGAGAGAGAGAGAGAGAGAGAGAGAGAAATTATGTATGCATATCCATTCTGGGAATTAGGTTTACGTGGGAGTTTCAATAAATAGTGAATAAAAGTAAGGCTTATTTTCGAGGGATACTTTGGTGATGGATCTGCTATATTCCTGATAACATTGGACATTCTTATTCTTCAATCCCCCTGACTTTCACCACGAGAGGCCTCCCTATGCTGATTAAAATATATGGGGGCAGCTAGAAAAGAATTAGTGCGTCATACCTACCCCGTTATATCTGGAAATGGTGATGATGATGATGATTATGGTGGTGATAATGATGAAACTGAGAAGTGGGAAGAGAATAAAGGTGAGCAAGAGGAGGAGGAGGGATGATGATATTGAGAAAAAATAGTAATAATTAATAATAATAATAATAATAATA
>JAGKTI010015829.1:0-20085 GCA_018397915.1 Birgus latro
AGCTGGATGACTTTTCTTTAGCCTCTTCTATACGGTAACTTCTTCTGTCGGTGTACTCTCGCCTCGTTAAGATTATGCCATTTAGGTTAGGAGAGTCTGTCAGGAGAATGAGGTTGATGGAGTCTATATCTCCAGAAGTCTCTCTTAAACCGAATAATCTCGTCTGTAAATAGTGAAAATACAGTGAACTAAATGGTTAAGTATATCTTATCCTGTACATATACTTTCCTAATTAATGCTTAGGAAATGTTGCTTTATAGTTTACGGTGTTATACAAATTGTGCTGCACTATATTAAAGATAAGTGTACTCTTGAAGCGGTGTTGTCTAAGTTCATCAATTACTTTACTGCTGCACCTCGTACATGTGAAGAATGGTGCATCTAGAGGTGCAAGAACTGATAGATTTGAAAGCAGGTGGGCTGGGCTGGGGAATTAGCTAAGTTACTGATTCTTAATTCGCTTTTTATTTTCTTTATCTCACGCAGACTCAGTATTCCCTTTCCCTTCTCAAATCTCTCTCTGTCTCTGTCTCTGTCTCTCTCTCTCTCTGTCTGTCTTCTCGACAAGTTGGTCAAATAAAGGCACTGGTTGTGAGGGAAGGCAGAAGAGGGAGGAAGGAAAGGAATTTATCAGGTAATGGAAAAGTCGAGAGTTGTAGGCAAACTTTTCCCTTTGTAAAAGACCACAATATTCATGGCTCAAGTATGTAGTAATATTGCAGCAAGTCTTTGGACGTTCGGGAAAGAGTGACAGTATATAGAAGGTGAGGGGAAAGTGAAGAGCCAGAAAATAAAGTTATATAGAGTTCTTACTGATAGCCTTACTGCTAACAAAAAGGAAAAAAATAATTGGAAAGATGCTCTGATATCGCTGACGTTTTAATATGCTTGTGCCTGTTACTAGAAATACATGTAACAAGAGAGATGATAGACTGAAGAGGAATGAATAGGTTAATAGTTAAGGTTTCAGAAAAGCCATACAAATCATCGTATATCAAACACTCCTATATAGCTTAAACATTTATATCCATCTTGCATAATAATGAAGTAAAACATAATGGAACTATACTTCTTTTACTCCAACTTGGCCTAAAATTGCCATCCCTCCATCTTGAAAGCTGAGTTCTGCAAAGAAGTTAACGCTGCAATATGGTGCTGGTCACGAAGAAGTGCTGTGAAAAGGATGTAGAGCCGTAGCATTGTCTTTTTCAGCCACTGAGCTACGTGGAATGAGTTGGAAAAGGACGAAAATCTGGGCCAAGTTATGGTGAAAAGGGTATAGCTGAATACAATTCACTGAGATTAAATGATTCTTTATTAAATGTACTTTCCAGACCAGTAAACTGTTGACAGCATCAAGGATTGAATATGTTTTTTCTGGTTTAGGAAGAGTCTGGTAGTTGTTGCATGATGGAAATGAAATACGGACTAATTTCATGCAGTTCTTCTTAAGGGGTGTCTTTTGGGACGCGCTGACCCCCATACGGATTGTTACAGAGGGTCACACTCACCACCACCTTTTTACCCCTTTCCCCCCACCCCACACTTACAGGCACTACCATCAAAGCCAAAACTATTCTGTCACAATCACACCGCGTACAGTGACACCCTTACTCTGCCTTCACGACCTTGTCATTACGACGTCAACTGAACCACAGCAAATTAAATGACCAGCCACCACCATGCAATCAATACCATCACCACAAAACACCAAAATGACCACCACACCATTACCATCACTCATACCACTCCATTGTCTCCACCACATCAACAAAACTATACCACCACAGCATCATAGCCATCAAACCACCACCATAATCGCTGCTTCATTACGACCACCACTAAGCACATCATCATCACCACACAATCAGCTCAACTTCACCAGCACCACACCATCATCACCACAACATTACCGCCACAGCCACACTAATACCACACAGTCATACCACTCCAATGTCCCCACCACCACACCACCACATCCACAAAAATGACCTGGGAAGAGTCAACACAGACCGGGGTAAATAGTGCCGAGATGAGGGCTTAGGGGAGGGGAAGAAGGTAGCTGGAGAGAGAGAGAGAGAGAGAGAGAGAGAGAGAGAGAGAGAGAGAGAGAGAGAGAGAGAGAGCTGTGTGTGTGTGTGTGTGTGTGTGTGTGTGAGTGTACGAATGAAATATCGCATCTACGGTGTACTAACTAATCCCTCATTAAATTGTATCAGTAACAACCTCAACTCATCAGCCAGTGTAATTCTTCCCTAACCAAACGTTTCCTTGATTGTGTAAGTCTCTCTCTCTCTCTCTTTTTCTTTTCTTTTTTTTTCTCTCTCTCGCAAGAAAGGAGGATTGAGAAATAAAAAAAAGAAGAAGGAAGAGCATGTTGCTGTGAGAAACCCGTCTTGACTTCGTTCCAGTCAGTTTATCTTTCCCTTACTCTTCCTCATCCTCGAAATGGTCTAGTAACTTTTTTTTTTTAATATATGACGATATGATCCGTGAACATTTTTGACTCTGTTACCTTCACATTGTGCAGTTTGCCAAGTGTTCTTGAAACTGTTGTTTGTTGCAATTCTTTTCCTTTTTCCTTAGCCTTATCTTCTACTGATTTTATTTTCCTTTTTACTCCATGATACATAAAATTTATCCGACCAAAGGGCAGGGAGCAGTTTAAGGATTTGAATTTTGTTAAGTTGACTTTGCTGATCTACCAAAAGACTCGCTGACATGTAAGAATACCCCTGCTAATACCAATACACCAGTCCTGGACAGCCCTAGTGTACTTTCAAAATGGACGGTGAATGTTAGCGCCGAAGTGATGGCATGTGGAGGGATATAATACGTAGAAGGAATACTGAACCTCAGGGAACGAACTGTGGCGTCTATGTCCAGAGTCGGACACATTAAGAAAAATCTGTGGCTGATAATGACACTGAATTGCAAGTTGTGTGAAGCGTACTTATAGCAACGCTTCTGTAGACGTCTCACAAATATCTGAATATTTATTTCTTCTCTTAAGTAAAAAAATTAATCATACTTCACCAAGAGTTTTTCATCTCAAGATCTTTCTGAACCTATAGCTGAATGTCGAATGTCAATTACAAATTTATTTTTCCTCACATTTTTCAATCTTACGTCTCCCATTTATTACTAACTAGGTTCATTCACCGTCCTTCCTGTTTTTTCCTCAGTCTTTCCGCTCCACGTCTCTCCTACCCTCCTTTCTACGAATCTCTTCTGTCAGACATTTCCTCTCACTCCGTCTTCTCAAAGACCGAGCAGAAAGTAACAGCGAGGCAGGGTGGTGATCTCATTATCGGGAGGGAAATCGCATCTAGTGATCACGAGCGACAAATCCCTACAGATGGGAGTGAAGGAGGCTTCCCTTGTCACTGGGTGGAGAAGAAAGATGACTGAGGAAAAGCGAGTCAGAGAAATAAAAAGACGTAAAGTGAGTGAAGAATGATGAGCAAAGGACTGGAAAATGCACTTGTCCGTTAACCTCATTATTATGATGGTAGAAATTTAGCTGCTTCGCAAGACACCAGGTTTTGGCGTTATTTTTCTTTTTTTCTTTTCTTTTTTTAAATGTAGACCTTCACTGCACTCAAGTGATTAAATTTACAACACCCCTCTTCACAGAGTATACTCTCCCGCTCCAACCACATTACTCATTAAATTTCAAGCAATTTCCACCAAATGTTTTGCTCACCGCGACCATTCTTTTATCCAGTTTCACATAACGTATTGCAGGTTACAGGATCGATGAAAACAAGAACCACCTTGTTAGCTTTATTCTTGCTATATAATGAGTGTTTTTTTCAGCCTGATGGAGACTTTTCGAACTGGACGCGTCAGATACAGTCTTTACTACCCCCTTCGCTGCTTACGTGCTTTACTGAACAAAATCGTCTCGCAGAGGGGAAAATATAATATAAATTCCCTTTGGCTGGAGAATTCATGGCGATACTTTTTGACTCTTTGCATGTCTACTGAAATGAAAAACCAAGTCCACCTTAATTTTGTGACTTCTCTTTCCGTCTTATGATAACAGAGGAGGGAAATATGAGAAAAGAATGATGAGTATAACAGAAATGCGTTGCACTAACTTCAAATCGTCAGAAATAAGGGAAATGTGAAAGGGGGAAAAGGACGGGGAGAGGGAAGTGGAGGGGAAAGAAGGAGGGATAGGGACCGTGAGGGGGAGAGGGGATGGAGGGAGGAATGATGGACAGTTCCACAAATCTCCACAGAGTAGAGTGAGGAAGGTTTCCCTTCATCACGGGGAAGCCATGAGAAGTAGAAGTGAGGATAGAAATCGAATGGGAGCAAATGGAGTAAAACCTAAATGAGATTTGGTGGTAAAATGGATAGAAACAGGGAAGAGATGGAGAGTATAGGAGAAAATTTGGGTGATTTAACCCCCTCAATCAAATAACGTTTTTTTCTCTCTATTCGTGGTCAGGTGATTCATTGTGTGAGAGATTTTTGAACAGGAAGAATTAAATATATCTCTAAATAATCCCTTCACCGTCGAAGATTTTTCCTCAGAAGAGTGAAATCTCCTGGTGGTAACGCGTATAACTAAAAGGGCGTCCTGGTAGTCAAGGCGTAAATATTTGGTCGACTTGCCAAAATGAAAAAAAAATATTACATGATGAGAATGAGACAAAACAAGATGAGGACGATTACTTTCCTACAGATGGTGTAAAGTCGGATTTTATATTTCAGAAAGCATAAAATACACAAAGCAGACATAACTTTAGAACACAGGGGTCTCTCCTATCCCTGACTGTAAAGCTTTGTGGCGGATACTTATGCTTCTGGAGAGAGCGGTGAAGAAAGTGAAAAGAAAGAACTGTTTCTTTCCTATAGTTCTACCACCTTGACTTGGCTGGGATTCTCTTCCTTTTGCGGCTTACTTCCCGTAGCTCAATGAGAAATAAAAACATTGCTACTGTTTTACAGGCCATAGTGCTTCTTCATGATCATCATCCTATTGAACTGTCAGTCGCTTGTTACAATTCAGCATTCAAGGCGAAGAGACGACAATCCTGGGAAAAATTAAAGTCGACAGAGTATAACCGAATTTCCTCACTAGCGACGTCTCACTTCCTTCTTATCTCCCGTTTCCTGGTCTCTAATGTTCGTCCGTGACTAAAACGATTTACCACGTCGGTGCTTCCCCCTCTTTTGTGTGGCCGCGCGTTTTACACCAAATTATGTTCCTGTTATCATTAGACGACTTTATTCAGCTGAGGGGAGACGTCTTATTGTGAATGAAGAACAATATCCAGTAGCCTCCCTATTGTAATAGCATCATTAATATTTTATTAATGTTACTGCCAAATGATCTTATTCAATTAACGGGACATTCCGTGGTAGAATGGTGAAGATTCTCACTAATTTTAATAACCCTTCATGCCCCTACCTATTCGAGTGTTTATTTATCCATCTGCCCTCCTTTCAGTCACTGTTTCTTGATGGAAAGTAAATAGTCACTTGTGTTCTTTACCAGGCAGTGAAACCTCCTATGCGTGTTCTGTGTACCCCTCTGCCTATCCATTGCCTGACGCGACATCCTGTAAGAGGTGGTCTCATTAAAGAGGACAGCCAAACTATTCTTTCCCTGTCCAGTAACACCCTTCCCCTCCCTTGTAATCTCAGTCTCCCAGTTCAGTATTCCACACTGAGAATATATAAATACAGTTCTCGAGTTACTGGTGTTACTAATGAGGGAAAAATGTGAGGCAGGTACACGAATAGGCGGAGGTCTGTCGGCTCACTAATTGGTGCTTAATTAAAGGTAAGGCGAGACTGCGATCCAAGAGGACAGGTACTGGTGTGTGCGTGTGTGTGTGTGTGTGTGTGTGTGTGTGTGAGAGAGAGAGAGCGGGAGGGAAGGGGGGGGAAGCGGAGAGAGGACACAGCAGAAGAAGAGAAAGAGGAACAGGAAGAGGGAGGGGACTATAGACCGTTTTTTCTAGCCTGACAAAGGTCCCTATTTCCCCTCAGCGCAGTTGATGGCCAAGTATAATCAGTCTGGAAGGTCGAAATGAGTAGTAACCAGGGAGATTCATTCCTGCCTCATTACCATAGCTTGTTGACGTTCATGTATCCATTGAGGTTGTGGGAGTGCTTTATTTCCGTCATATACATAAAAAAAAAAACAGTATAACATCATGCATCCTTCAAGTTTCAGCTATACTCTGTCACTGCTTTCTGTGTCACTCTCTGTTTCTACTGTACTTGCCTTAGCTTCTTTACTTACTAACTATCCATCCATCCATACATCCATCCATCTGTCATCCAATTCTCTATAATATCATCAAGAACTTAGAACCTTAGGGTCAGGCCTCCTATTTAGACATGAAAGGCGAGAGTGACCGGTCGCCCATCCATATGAGGTTTTCTATGAGCCATAGTACTTAACCACTCCTTGGATACTTCATATGGTCCATTTCCAAGTGGGTAGTCTTATCCCACCAGCGGACCAGGTGTACATATGCTGATTATTACCCAGTACAGAAGGTGGTTTCCTGGTTTAAAAAAAAAATAGTACTCGGTGTACAATCACCTAAAGGTAGCGCTACATCTTGTGAGTGGATGATGGGCAACCCCACGTATCACATAACCACCATAATATAAATAAAGGCACACTGATGGGAGGTAGAGAGGCAAAATGAGAGAAGATGGAAGATTAAAGGGAAGAGGGAGGATTAGGAGGGAAAGGAAAGAGGGAGAACAGAGGAAGATGGAGAAGGAAGTGAAAGGGAAGAAGGAAGGAAAGAAGGAGGGAGAGAGACAAAAAGAAGAGGGAGGTGGAAGGCGAAGGGAAGGGGAGAGGAAAGAAAAACGGAGAGAAGGGTTAGATAATAACAAGTAATTATTGCCGTCTCAGTTACACAGTAAAAGGAGGAGGGGCAGATGGACAGGGAAACTGGAGGGTAGGTTAATAACGATATGGAGAGGAAAGGAGAGGAAAAAAAAGAGGGAGAGGGAAAGGGAGGAAAAATAGAGGAAGGGGTGGACTAGATCAAGTAATTATTGGCTTCTCAGTTACACAGTAAAGGGAAAAGAGAGAGTCTGATCATAATTATATCGGTCATTAGGCGTCATCATCATCCCTCAGCCTCATTTTCATCTATATATTGTTACGCACTTTTTAATACCGACTAATGATGTCCGCCCGTCTGATATTTCATCCATACTGGTCCACTGAGCTATACCAGGAGGGTGTAGTGAGTGTGTTGATGTTGCACTGGGTGTACTGGGGTGTACTTGGTCTCTGGCGTGTACCGGGACGATGTGCTGGTAGAGTGTAGGCTTATCAGTGGTGTACCGGGAGGGCTTGGTGCTGGATAGGATGCCTTCATGAGGTGGAACTGATATAACCAAGGGGATCAGCTACCAGGTTATATAAACATCTCTCATTTATTTCCCTTTCCCCCGAAACGAGGATGGTGAACTGCAGGAGAGAAAAGTAAGCCAACAGTCCACGGGGTTCACTTTTAGATAACCCTAGGGCTGCAGCAGCAACAACAACAACAACAACAACAAAACCAACTACAACTACTACTACTACTACTTCTATTACTAATACCATTACTACTACTACTACTACTATACTACTATTACTACTGCTACTGCTGCTACTACCGGTAGTGTTTACTACGTCATTTGGGTGCACTATCTATCTATCTATCTATTGCCAGACACCATAATCCCGTAAGGGGTGGCCATTTGACTCTGAGTTATTTGTTTTACAGGGAGGGGCACTAACCCTCCACACGTAGGGAGAGAGAAGCTAAGTTGCAGGTAGGATGGAACTCGAGACACCTTTGTTAGAGTCTCAGGAGGCCGCTCCACCTATATTCATCCATTTGGGTGCACACTTTCACTAAAAAATATTCGAGCTCTGTTAGCACCATGCATTATGATATACTGTATATGACTGAAGAATCTGAAAACAGCTTTCCTCATGTGTATCTCTGTCGGTAATGGTTAGTGCACCATGCAGTATTACACCATATACCAGTATACCATATATCAATACACCATACACAATTGTACCATATACTCGTACAAATGCATCCTATACCACTGCTTCATATGCCAGTGCATATGGTGTGGCGCACCATGGTGTGTACTAGTGAGATTTACAAACAGAAAAGTACCTATTGTGTACATGCAGCCGTGTACAGAGACGACCGTATCAGTGGAGCGTACAGACAGTTGCATACCTATGGGGTGTACAATGTAGGCCGAAGTGAACTGGGGGACAGAGAATGATGGTTATGTGATGGGGCAGGCGTGAGAGGGACAGGACATGATGGAAAAATCTATAGTGTGAAGCCGACGATCTAGGCAGGATGGGAGCTACAACAGAATTGTCAGTAAGGAAAGCTGTGCAATAGTGTCTCTCAGTACATAATGTAAGTGAGTGATTCTATTAAGGTCAAGGTTGTTATGTTTACTGGAGTTATCCCCATATAAATTTTTTAAAAAAATGTGTCAAATACAGGCATACATGGAATGTACTATGTATTTCTGCATTTGCATCAGTACGTATTATATCCACTGGAGGACCGAACCCTTTTCTAGGAGCGAGAGGGATAGAGCCAGAATTAATCTCTTCCCATGACGGCGAAGCATGAGGAGGAAAGTGGCGTCTGTACAAAGAACGCTGCATGTGAAAATTGGAAGTATTGTATTGGCTATAGTTATGTGTCAGACTGTTTACGTCACTGGCAGAAGCAAGTGGATATGAACATATCATGCAAGCAAATGCGAGAACATACTGCTAACATTCAATTTAAATGTCCACAACGACGAGTGTTTGAATCCCACACCCGAGTCCCAGGCATCACGATGGTCAAAAGTTTGTCGACAATATTTTGCCAGCATTGTTTCCTGCCGTCCATATTTCTCCCTACTCCCTTAATGACAGAGAGTATCCTTCCTTCTTGAATTCTTATTTTTGTTCCTCATATAACTATCACTTGAAAATCTTTTTATATAATGCCTTTTCTTGTGAACTTTTGTCACGGTTGTGCGTTCCCACCAAGTCACGACAGGTCCATGGAAAGAAAGGAAATTCTAATAGCAAATAAATGAGGTAGAATGGAAGTATTAGAGATACGAGAATATAGAAGTTTAAGGACAGGAATATTTGTGACATAACATCGTGACCATTGCTAAGAAAATTATGCAGATTCGTAGAAGTGAAGGAGAATTTCAAATTAATTCCAGACTGAACAAAGGCGACTATGGTGAAGGGAAGGGACAAATAAACAGAGGACATAATGCGATGCGAGAGGAAAGACAGTGAATGAGATGGCACTGAGAGGGGTGAAGGACGATGTAGGTGCAGTTATAAAAAGAAACTATAAGAAACGAGAGTAGAAAGGAAATCTGGACAATAAGTGGAGAGACACGATGAAAAAAATAATATGGGTTAGAGATCATACACGAAACGAGACACAGAAAAAAGGGTGACATGGAGTGGAGAAAGTCGAAGAAAATAGAACAGACATTATCGGAAATTTTACGATACGAAAGAGATTAAATGGGTGGAAGAGTGGAAGGAGATGAAAAAAGAAGATAAAGGTAAAAACAGCAAGAGACACTGAAAGACTGGAACGAGAGGAAAAGTATGAGAAAGAGTGAAGAGATATGAAGAAAGAAGTTGTACGTATAAATATAAAGAGAAATTACTCCTATACTGTGCGTAATAAAGGAAAAGGGATGGGAACTGAAGAAATGAAGAGATAGGGTACAATACAAAGAGAAACTGAGTGATAGGAAAGTAAGGAAAAGGAATGACAGTGAGGTGATAGAGACGAGGAAAGGAGATCGGTATGTAAATAAAAATAAGAATTATATGAGAAGGAACGGGACGAGGAGTGAAGATAGATGAAGAACGACGATATATGAAGGAGAACATGAGACGAGAAGTTGGCGAGGTATGAGGAAAGAGAGTAATGAAGGCGGGAGAGAAGGAAATACAGAGTTGAAATGTGGATCGGGGTAAAGAATCTCACTGGACGAGGAAGGATGGGTATAAAAGAAGGACATAAAAGCTGTAAAGTGTAAGTAAAAACGTTTATGGTGGAAGAAAATAGTTCGGACAAGAGGGAGAATGAGGCAAGAAGGGTAAAAAAGGGAAGCCTGAATTTAACTCTTGCACTCTGATGAATTTACTACTATTGCTTTTAGACTACCATCTGTAGATTTTGCTTAATTTAATGAGTGTATCTAGTAATGAAGAAGCTAATGAAATCTAAAACTAACCTCTTTAGATCGGAAAATCTACCTTATGCTGAGTAAAATCGCCTGACGATAGCAAAATGAATTTAAAAAGGGGGTCTTCTCAGCGACGGATTTAGGATTGTGGTATAGATTGGGGAGAATCAGAAAGATATATATTATTATGGAACTAGAGGATGATTTACATGAGTCCACGGTTACTGACTTGGGCTATCAGACTCAGTGCTGACTAAAAATGTTGGCTAATTAAAGAAGGACTAGTTTAACAATGAAAACAGGAACATGCATAGTTAAAGAGAGTAATTCACAACTTTTGTTTAAACTCTTTGATCCGATATTTTTTTCTTTTTGTCCTTGTTAGATTAATTCGGGGTATTAGAAACAGCCTCAATTAGCACTTTCATTACCAGGGTCTCTCTTAGGCTGTATAAAACTTTTGTACCCAGATCGAGATGAAAAAGACATCACTGAACTGAAAACACTGAAGAAGAGAAACGCAGGGAGAGACGACACTAATTTTTGCCAAAAGCGTAAGGAATATAAAAAGAATCGGCATTATTCCACCCTAACAACCTGAAAGACGAGCAAAGACGCCATCACATCACGTTTACAGTCCTCTCAGAATTATTCCTAAATTGTATATCTGCCCTGATTGATTCCTTCCTCCTGCATCATTTCTTCCCTTATTACTATCTCAGAGTGTTTTCTCATTATCTCCCTTTCTCTGTAATTATTTCTATGTTCAATTTCACAGTTATTCTTCGCTACTACTCACTGGGTTTGGACACGAATATTTAATCAGTTCTGCTTCAAAATTTACACTTGGATAAATTATGTAGATATACTGTATAATAACTAAGGGGTTGCGTAGGTAGGGATACATTTGGTTAGGGTATTCTCAAGTTAATGAAGGTTGAAGGTTAGATAACCCTCCCTTAAACCTTTCAGAACAATGACCCCTCTATTATCTTGTTATCTATATCGTATTCAAGAGTAGGGGGACTTCTCCTGGAAGTATGCTAACCTGCGCCCCAGAACAGTCTCATACACTGCTTTCAGTAAAATAACTGTGACATACAAAAATACTAAACATGAAGGCACCAGACTGATATTGTTTTGGTAAATATAATAACAAAAAATTTGCTCTAGTTTATGTGTGCACATACATGTGCAATATATCAGTATGTTCTTCAGAACGATTTCAGTACTAGGTTTCTCTTTTTCAGTATATTTCTGGCCTTAGTGTGTGTGCTTATGAAAACACTAATACATACAAGGACCGTACTCTATGTCGACCATATGTCATGGTCCCACTCCTCCCCCCGTGAAAACTGAGCTGGAAAAGTCAGTGCCTGTTACCTCCTTGTTATTATATCGAACTTAGGGCAGTCCTTTCACACTGACGAAATTAAACTCACATCTCCTCAACCCAGCACAATTCTCACTGTTTCACTGACCATCCCAGCCTTTGATCCCCTCACTACGATGGCGCCCTTTTTATATCATCTTCGATCTGTTATCCCCCAGAAGAATTATAATCACGTCTGTTGTCATAGTTATCATCATCATTTCGACCACTTTTCTCATCCGAGGAGCTAAATCCACATCTCCTCCTCCAGGCACAATCCCCACAGCTTGAGTGACCTTCGTAGTCTTTAATTCCCAAGAAGTTCTCAAGTTGCTCTGTTTTCCCGCCCCGTCCTGGCCGTAATCTGACTGTAAGGTGATAATGTTGCAGGGGACGCCGCTAATTGGACAACTTGCAACGACACTTGCAAGGAGATGGGGGATGGAAGCTTTTTTTTTTTATCAGTTTTGGTTTTCTTGGGTTCTCTTTATCTATCTCTCTCTCTCTCTCTCTCTCTCTCTCTCTCTCTCTCTCTCTCTCTCTCTCTCTCTCTCTCTCACTCTGTATTATTTTCATTTTCTTGGGTTATTGCCTTTGTCAGCATTGACAGCTTCTTCAGCAGGCTAGAGTAATGTGAACATGATTGTTTGACCATTTCACTGAACATTTTTTTTTCCCTTGCTTGTGGATCTCACATGATATAGACTTTTGTTGGGGAAAAAAATTATGATGATGATGATGATGGACAGTGAATGTACTCATGACACCACGACCAGCCATTGTTTGGAGAACAAGGTCAGCGAGTATGAAATTAAGCCAGTTGGCAGCCACTACAGGATGAAGAAGATTGTTGTGTATGCCCTCCTCCTTACTCCTGTTTTCTCTACTTATTTCTTAACCCATTTAGACCGAAGACGCTTTCCATACTATATATTATAAAAATAAGCAATTCGGTTTCAGAAAAGCTTTCATTTTAATGGACAGGACAGAAACAGTTTTCATTTATCTCTTCGCTACGTTAGCTCTCCCATAAGCTGAGTAAAGCGGCCTGGACATAGCAAGAATAATAGAAGTGATAGTTGTCCCAGGTTCATCTGAAATGTGAACCCAGTGGACTGCAGGCTGAAGTTACCCTTTTCCAGCAGCTCACAATCCTCTTTTGGGGGGATAGAGAGGGAGCTAAGAGACGTTNTTTTTTTTTTTTTTATATGACACTTGATGGATTACCTCTATCTAGCAGGTTGTTCTGAAACACATCGACAAAGAAGAATACCTCAAAAAGAAAATGTGCAGATAGTTAGACCTGTGACGTGGTGCTTGGATTCTGTGGGTTTAAATGGTTTGTTGATGAGTATCTGGTCCGTTTCACTGATCAAAAGTTGATATTTCTCCTTCTTGACTACCCTTTCCTTGTTTTTTGGACCCAACCTTACTACATTCTTAATTGGAAGAAAAGTTCATGATGATGATGATTTATTTTTCTCACTCTCTTTTCTCATTAACTGTCCTTCTTTCTCACTCTGCTTCCCTCTCACCTTTCTTCTCATTTCATCTTACGCTTCACCATCTCATTTCCCCTCTGGACCCTCTCACCTTTCCTTTCTATCCTCTCAGTTATCTTCCCTCACTCTCACCTCTCCCCTCATATCACCTTACCCTTCACCTTCTCATTTTACCTCCCATCATACTCACTGTTTCTCTTATCCTCTCCACTTTATTGTCTCACCCTAACTTCCATCTTCTCCCTCCAACCTTTCATCAAAATACCTCACTGCGATTAACACTTTTATCACATATTCTCATCTCTTCATCTATACAGGTCAGATGATTTTGTTTACTTTCATTGCTCTCCACCTTCTTCACTCAGCTTCCTATTTAACTCCTCTTTTTCCACTGTAGTTCCTTTTTAGTCCTCTTCCCCTAAATTTTTCTTACCCTTCTCTTTCTCATTTCCCTCCGGTCTCTCCCACCTTCCCTCCTGTCCTCTCGCCTTTTTCCCCCTCGCCCTTACTTCATTTTTTACCCCCGACCTTACCTTCTCCTCACATTACCTGTCTTCCTAGAGCTTAACATCCTTCCGTTCTCACCTTTCCTCGCCCAACTATGCCCCTTTCTTTTCCTTTCTATCCACGCACAATATCATACTTTTTCTTCATTCTTCCTTTCATACTTTGTGTGTTCTTCTCACCCCGTAATAATTTATTGCAGTTCGTTCATCTTAATTTTTCGGAGACCGTAGTCGTTTTTCAACTCAATTTCCTTAGCTCAGTGGTAAACTAAGAAAATACTTCGGCATTGCATCCTCCACAATAATTTCCTTCGTGAATGACATCATATTCTAGAGTTGATCTTATATTACAGCTCAGCATTCAAGATGGAGAGACCGCAATTCTGGGCCTGGATAAAATGAACAAAGTATAGGGTGGTTCATGCATAACGCTCCACCTCCACTACACCGGGTGATTGTGGAGTTTGAGTAGGAAAAAAATAAATAATGAAGGATAGATACTAGCAACATTGACTGAGCCGTTCCCATAGGTAAGACACCACTAGATGAGACATGTGGAAAGCTATTTATGGGCAATCCTGAGTGCTACAGTCCACATTTTACCGAGTTTCCTCTGCCTCTCTCCTCTCTTACAACATCTCACTATTCCGTTTTCTTCCTACATCAACTCTGATCTCGCTTCTCCTTCTTAGCACAGATTTTGTCTCGTAATTTCCTATCACTGCATTACTGTACCTTTCCTATCTCGCCATATTTATCCTAATTCCTTCCGAACCACCATCATTTTATCGTTCTCTTTTTTTTTCTCTCACCTAATTTACTGTCTTCCATATTAATCTTCTTATTTTCTTACATCATTCCTAATCGACCTCGCCAATGACATTTCATCGTTATTAACACCTTACCAGTTTAGCACGATTGTGAGTTTTCATTGTTTATTATTGGCATCTACAGATGACTATGTTCTAACCAAAAAATTTTATACAATTAAGGTTCAGACTTAGCCTCACTACCCAAATCACTTAACAGAGACTCAACAGAACAGCATTAAATTGTCACTTCGGTTGCAGGAATAAAATATACATTGTGCTGACTGGTTGAAGGCTGTGGCGCACTCTCTCTCTCTCTCTCTCTCTCTCTCTCTCTCGTTGGGACAGGGGTTGGTGGGAAGGGAGGGGGATTGGGTAGAAGCAGGTAGTTAAGGTCGGTGCAATAAGGAGGAGAGAGAAGGAGAGCCGGAGAAGGTGAGGGAATAATGAGAGAGAGAGAGAGAGAGAGAGAGAGAGAGAGAGAGAGAGAGAGAGAGGGAAAAAAAAAAAAAAACTTCAGAAGGGACGCTAGGGGACGGGGAAGAAAGAAAATGATAGGTCAGAATTGCTTGGAGGCAGGAAGACTGGAACTCAGAAAGAGGGGTGAGGGAGACAGATACATTGACAGCGAATAATACTTTTACATTTCCGGATTTCGTAATTAATGAAGCAAGAGTTCAACTTGCTTATTGTGTCTGCAAGATCTTATTTTTTTTATTCACACCGTTGGGAGGCGTTGAAAAGGATATAATGACTTTGGAACTGTACCTATAGGGTGAGGAAGGATTCAGAATCAGGTAAAGCACAGCATGGCCAATGAAATGGAGCACACAGTCACCTGCACAACATTCAAGCCAAAGGAATTCTGCATTCTTCCCACAGGTCAAACTATCTGCATACATTTTCTTTTGTCCTCTCCCCTTACAATGTCGCAGAGTGTCAGTATTTCCATCTTCTTATTTATTTTCTCTGCTCTCTTCTTTCCTGCTCCCTCTCCTGTCCTCTGCCTCCCCTCTAAAATTTTAAAGCACTTCCCTTCCCCCTTCCTCATCATCCCTCCTATTCCTTTTTATGAACCAATTCCGTTTTTTTACCTCTCACTCCCCTTCCTACACAGTGCTTCCACCCGTCATCTGAATTTCTTTTCCTCTCCTTTAATCTCTTCCCTCGTCTACCTTTCTTCTCCTCCTCTTCCCCCTCTTTACTCATCTTCCTCTTTCTATACACTTTTATTTTCTTCTCTCTTCCATTCCCCCAAGTCTTCCTCTTCTTCTTTTCCATCTTTTACTCATTTACCTATCTTACTCTTACGTTTCCTTTACTCTCTTTCCTGGATCTTCCCTTTCTTTATCTTTTCTCCTCTTCTCACTTTCTGGCTACTTCCACCTTCCATTATTCTTTCTTCAGTACTCTTTCTTACTTTCTTTTTTCTTATACTTTTCCTCCCCTACTCCCTTTTCCAATGTCTGTCCTCCTCTTCTCCCCTTTCTGTTACTCCTCTTCCCTTTTATCTTCTTTTTCTCCTAGTCTTGCTCCCTTCCTCCTTTTTTTCCTTTATCATCTTTACCCATCTTTTCTCCTACTCATTACCCTCCTTCTTAGTATTTTAATTCTCTTCCTTCCCTTCTCCCCTCCCCCACGTTTACCTACTTTTCCTCCTCCTCTTCCCTTTCTCCTACTCCTACTCTCCTTTCTCTCCTACTGTTCCTCACGTTTCCTTTTCTCCTACTTTTTCTTCTCTTCTTGCTTTTCTCCCAGTTTTGCTCCTCAACTTCCGTCTCTCCTAATTTTCGTTTCCTTTTTCCCACCTATTTATCTACTTTTCCTCCCACTTCCTTCTCTTGTTTTCCCTTCTCTCTGACTCTTCCTCCTCTTTTCCCTTTTCTTCTACTCAACTTCCCTCTCTCCTTCCTATCTGTAAGCATCTTCTCTTATATTTCTTCTACTTCACTGCTCATCAGGAACCCTACATCCCCATTCCCCCCCATTATTTTCTCCCTTTCTATAATTCTCCTTGCCCTCCTCATCTTAACCTGCACATGTATTTCCTTCTTATTCTTCTGCTTCTCCTCTACAATTCTTTCTTCTCATCCCTTGTACTTCTTCATATTCTTTCCTTTACTCTGCGTGTTCATTACCTCCTTGTGCACGATTCTTTCTATCTTCATCATTCATTCATTTTCAACTTCTTTCCCTTACTGTACCATCTCATCTCCCTGTGTACCTGTCTTCTCCTCACTTCCTTACTTTCCATCGCTTTTTATTTATTCTACCTCTCCCTCGCTTCATCCCTCCAATTTCTCGACCTTCTTTCCCTTTCTCCTACTTTGCTCCCCGACTCTACAAATCTCCCTTACTTTACACCACCTTTCCCATATTCTTCCCCTCCCTCTCCTCCCTTCATCTCTGCCCTTGCCTTAGCACTCCTACTGTGACCTTAACTTCCAAGCCACACAATGCAATCTGGTGCCTCTTTAATTCCCACTTTTCTCCTCTCATTCTCCTCTCGCTCCATAATGCTTTCTTACTTTATTATTCTCTTATTTTCCCTTCTCCTTTTCACTCTCTACGGTTATTCTTATCTTCATTTTACGTGCATCCCAGTTCTCCTTCCTCCCCTTTTTTCACCTCTCTTTTTCCTCCCTGGTTATTTGTCTCTTTGTCTCCCCTGATCTTACCACTGCCATTGTGACCTCAAAATAACTCAGCCACACAGTCCAATCTAGTAGCCGAACAACTCTCATGTTTCGCTATTCCATTTCCTCTCCCCACCTCTTCTCTTGTTTTTTCCTCTTCTTTTTCACCTCATCTTCTCCCCTTTTCTATTTCGTGACCTTTCCGTACCATAGTAACCCCAACTAACCCCGTCACACAGTGCAATCTTGTGGAAGTACAATCCCCTGGCGCCGACAGTGACATGCGTGTGGTGGCTGGCATGGGGTGGGGAGAAAAATAATACAGGGGCTGTGGCTAGTGTGGTGAAGAGAGGCCATATAGAATTGCGTATAGCAAGAGATAATAGCCTAGGGGGGACTTAACAGACGTGGACAGTAGTAAGGCAATAGGTGATTGTAGATAATAGTGGATAGCACGAAAGGGTAGCCGAGAAGGGGACTCAGAAGTGGATAGTAGTGATGTACTGCGAGGTAGTGAAAAGCGCGAGATAACGGCCGACCAGGGAATAGAACAGACGTGGATAGAAGTGTGGCTAGGGATGATTGTGGAGACAGCGAGAGACAGTAGCTAGAGAAGGGATTGAGTAGACTTGGATAATAGTGAGGTAAAAGACAACTAGTGGATACTGAAGAGCGAGAGGCAAACGAAGAGACGGAGCTGAGGGCTGAGGTGGACCGTAGGATGAAGGGTGATGGCATGTGGCAATGGATACGAACTGGCAGCGGAAGGAATTGAGCAGGCGTGCATAGCAGAAGGATGAAAGATGACTGCAAAGGATAGTGGGTGGCGAGAAACTAATGCCGGGGAGGAGACTGGGCGGACGTGGATAATATTAGGACAGAGGGAGGCAGTAGGAGATAGTGGGTAGCGAAAGACAACGACCACGGAGAGGACGAGACAGACGTGGATAGTTGTGAAGTAAATTATAACTATACTTTGAATGATGGTGGACAGCGGGAGATAATGGCCGGATAGGGGACTGAGAAGACGTGGATAATAGTAGGATAATGAATGACCGCAGGGAAGAATGGGTAGCATGAAACAATGACCAAGAAAGGGATCAAAGAGACATGGGTAAATGTGAGCTAAAGGATGACTGCAATGGATAGTAGATAGCAAGAGACAACCGAAGGGAAAGGACAGAAATTAATCGTGGGGTAAAAGGCGGCTGAAAAGAATAGTAGATAAACGATAGATACTGAAAGGGACTGGACATGTGTCGATATCGTGAGGTAAATGATTACTTTAGAGTACAGTAAACAGCGAGAAACAAGGGAGGGGCAAAGGGTGAGAAGACGTGGACAGTGAAGCAAAGGGTGAGTATGGGAGACAGAGGATAACGAGAAACAGTGGCCGGAGAGAAAAATTAACCAGCCATGGATAGTGGTTTAAAGGATATATATAGGGATAGGGGATGGCGAGAGTCAATGGACGGTGAAATTATCTGAGAAGACATGGATAGTGAATAAAAGTGAGAGTCCACAATAGAAGATAGTGAATCGTATGACGCATTGATAATGAACACGCACAACTACGATATCTGATTAAGTAGGAGAGACTGTAGAAAGTACTGGATGGTATTAGAGTGGACAAGGAAGTCAGTGAACAGACCTTTGTATACTCCATCCACTTAGACCTGACCTAAAACTGTCGCCTATCCAACTTGAATTCAGAGGTATAACAAGCACCTGGCACCGGAATATGATGCTAGCCAAGAAATGCGATTGGAAAGACATAGATCAATAACATTATCATGTTCTAAAATCGAAGTAAGTGAAATAAGCTAAAAAAAAAAAAAAAAAGGAAAAAGAAAAACGAAACTGTCTTCCAAGGTAAATGAACGGACTGGAGTAAAGAATAAGTGTAAGGGACAGCAAATCGCGTGACCCTGTGATGATCAAAGACACAGCAGCCTTCTATGTTGGGGGAAGGAAAGGCTGTAGCGCGTTGGAAATAACACAAGACAATGGCTGGGTAATGGATTTGGTGACGAGGGTTATAGTTTTTGCTTCGCAGTTTTGCGGAAATTGTCGTATATCAGCTTATTTCATGTAAGATCATTGGTAGACTAAGACATTACTACGATAGTTCATCTTTTCCACAACACCTTCATCCCTAGAGCGCATCCTGGAAATAAATTTTTGTTACAAATCAGCAATCAAGATGAAGAAATGGATTAAGCCAAGCTAAAGTGGATAGATCATGGCTAGGTAAGCGTAAACATCCGAGGATGATGAATATTAGGGAATATTGCGTGAGGTACGAATAAACCACGAGGGCACATGGAGAATGCAAAGGAGGCCTGACAGCAGGGAAACAACGTACCGTTCTGGGCGAGTGGCAGAAGTTAGAACCGGAACTGGACACATAATACGATCGACAAATGTATGAGTAAACTGGGAAGGGGGAGTTGGAATTTCGGGCAAAAGGAATATTAATAAAGGAATAATGAAAAAAATAATAATAATAATTAAGAGAAGCTGTATACTAACAAGGGGTGATCAAACTGTCTGCTGTCTGAAAGGTTGGCACACTGCCCAATGACGGAAATATTTTAAAGTTTAGAAATTCATTAAATAGACTTCACTGATGTTTAACAAGACTCACTGTTATGTCACGATGTTTAACAATACTCACTGTTATGTCACGATGTTTAAACAAGACTCACTGTTATGTCACAAAAACAGCCCCGCTAATACAGTTAGAGCAGTATGGACTGAGACAGCCCTAGTATGTATTCAGTATGGTCGACAGATATTAGAGCCGAAGAGGTGACAGGTAACAGTGTTTGCCATGTAGTAGGACTACTGTCCTGTATCAACAGCCAGAAGAATACCAAAAATAAAGAAATAATAGATTATATAGAGGTGAAGTGACAATCTGAGGCTCAGTTAACGTGTCACTTAAATTTCACGAGTGTGGCCATTACTGCCGTGACGGTGTTGACTCGCAGTGATGTCCGGGATTTACGAGAGAGAGCA
>JAGKTI010015830.1:0-20084 GCA_018397915.1 Birgus latro
CCGGTCCTAACCTAACCTAACCTATGGTTACCATAAAGATTTTCATGTCTAACCTGTTTTCATCATGCTGTACATGTGTTAAAAAATTACCCTAAATGTTAATCATAATTTCCTGCTTGCAATTTAATTTTTCCATGCATGGTTCTTAAGTAAAACAGCTAGAAAAAAGGTGGAAGCAGTGAATTTCATGTCTGGTCCTAACCTAACCTAACCTAACCTATGGTTACCATAAAGATTTTCATGCCTAACCTGTTTTCATCATGCTGTACATGTGTTAAAAAATTACCCTAAATATTAATCATAATTTCCTGCTTGCAATTTAATTATTCCATGCATGGTTCTTAAGTAAAACAGCTAGGAAAAAGGAGGAAGCAGTGAATTTCATGTCCAGTTCTAACCTAACCTAACCTAACATTGTGTTAATCATAATTTCCTGCTTTTAATTTAATTCTTTCATGCATGGTTATTAAGTGCACTAGCTAGGAAAAAGGTGGAAGCAGTGAATTTCATGTCTGGTCATAACCTAACCTAACCTAACCATTTTTCTGGTAGCAATTAACATCATTTACTGTATTTGATGCTTTGTATCCAATAATTTAGTACATAAAATGTGAGAAAAGATGATTTCCATATCCGATACTTACTTATACTATGCTGGCAAGTTCTGAGCTCCTATGACTCACTCACCTCTAAATCATCATTTTTTGGTTAAAATTCAATAAATTCATGCTATATGTGCATTATTTATGTGAAAAGGGACCTAAATAAGTGCTATACATGTCCAGTAGGGAGGTAGGAAGGTAGTTTTCTGATTTAGGTTAGGTTAGGTTAGGGTCATGAAAAACCAGTGCTGGAGCTTCAGGACCAATATCCGGACAAAACCAATATTTGGACATGCCTTTGGCTCTATTACATCGGATATTGGAGGGATTACTGTAATGGGTAAACATACACTTTATTTGAGGCAGCATAAGCACCTTACCAAATCAGTTCTTCTTCTGATAGTCTGTTATAGCTATTACTCTGATTATTTCTGGGGAGATAAATAAACGTTCTATGCAAAATTTGTTTCCCCCGTTCCCTTTAGCTATGTTCTGCTGTGCCAGTTCGTTTGATTTCTCAACCGTAATGGCAGAAGGGGCAGAAGGCACTGTTCTAACCTAAGTGTTTAAATCTAACCTAACCTAGCTTAACTGTACTGTACCTATTAATTTAATCTAATCTAATCTAACCTAACCTAACTAACCTAGCATCCAACTGGGAAGTTAGGAAATGAAATCCACCTTTCAGTAAGCTGAGTAAGAGTCTTCCATTATGAATTTACGCCATAAACAAATCCGCAGGTAAGGAACGTGATGATAAAAACTGTGGGAAATTTTTCAACAGGAAAAGGTAAAGGTAATGGTAATTATTTATGAAACGGGCATCCTGGTTCCACCCATGTCATAATAAACTCATTATCTCAAGGTAAGTAATTTAGTTAAGTGCAGAGTTGTGACTGCAGGAAGTGACTGGTAAAAGACAAAATATATATACCCATTTTTTTGGTATTTACGGAAGTGAGATCGCCCACATTACGTGTTCATCAACAATCCCTCTGAATACCCGCGTTGTTTACCAACCATTGCTCCAACTGGATGCATCAGAGTATCAAACATACCAGTACTCAAATATGCACAAAAGAAAACACTAATAACTGTGTCAAAGCTGTGGAAAACTTAGTGAATTAACCAAACCTAACCTAACTTGGTCTAGACTAACTGGGGGGTTGCACCCCCCAAAACCCCCCATACTTTTACCCTAACCTAACCTAATCCATAATAACCAAACTAAATTCCTCCCCGAAATTGGGACTGCCATGAAATATTACGCTGAAGATCCAAAACCCATCTAAATCTAATCTAACCCAAACCATGATAACCAAACCAAACTCCCCCTGAAATTGGGATTGCCACAAAATATTACACTGAAGATCCAAAACACATCTGGGCAAAATTCAGCTCAGTAAGAACATAAGTGAAAAAAAAAAAAGTAAAAAGAAGTTACAATGAAGATCCTGGGCATGCCATATGAAAATTGCACCAAGAGTAAATTGAACATTCGCAGGATTTGACAGCCAGCTAAAAATTCAATAACAATCGATCGATATGGCGATGTCAAAGGAATATTTACGCATCCAAAATCCTAAATAACAGCCAGAGAGGTAAGTTTTAAAAAAATTCTCAGTAGGTACTGTAATCCAGGAAAGGTGCCAATTAAATTGTGAAAGACTCATTTCAATAGAAAAAAGGGAAAAGGCTGCGTCCATTTAGTAAAAAATTACCAGTGTAATTTACCACCCTATAAATAGTCAGAAAAATACAGAAAACAAACTTGAGGAGTATGAACTGAATTCGTATGGTCCTTCTACCCTTCCACTGCCTCAAATAAAGCGTATGTTTACTATATATCTTACCCTGAAATTCCCTGAATCATATTCACAGTTTAAAAATTTGACAGATAGTAAAAAATAAAAATAAATAAATAAAAAATGGTTTTAACTATTTCACCCTGAATACTGACGACTTCATTTAACACTTACGAATATAATGTACTAGATGTTTTGCTTACTTGACCGTCGTTTTTTGCTCCCCTTCACTTCTCTGGTCGAAAAGCTGTAAAGTGTACTGGAAATATTCTACCACAACATAAAACAATCATTGAACTTCAAACACACGTAAAGTTGGTAGCGGTCCTTGACTTAAACACCGCCCGGGTATCAGGTGTAGAAAGAGGGAATTTGATAATGGATTAAATTATGATTGATTGGATTGATTGATTGATTGATGAGATTTATTATGCTGTCTTTCGTTGTTCTTAACACGTTCAGTTTTTATTCTTTTTAAAGATTAATATGGTATTACTAGCCTACTAGGTTGTTCTGTATATTGTTGTTGTTGTTGTGATGATTAGAGGGTGTGGACGACGATAAGTCGTTTTCATCCTAGCAGTGGGCTGGGGGAGCTTTAATAAGCTGATGCAGTGGCGGACTTGAAGCGCCCACAGTTCCGTAAAAAGCGACCAAGGAGGCGTGATGCAGTTCTTCGGAGTTTGGGGTCTAGTCCTCGTTCTGATAGTTGGGTAGGGAACGTGAATGTGGTGATCCCCTCTGCTACAAGTCTGGGGGTGGATACTCGAAACGACTTACAATATTGTATCTCGCTGAGTTGGTTGTAACGATGTAAACATTGTAAGTTCTCATTGTAAGCTCGTACAACGTATACTCAAAGCCTGGGGGCCGCCATATTGGATTGTAATTCTGTTGTAACTTCAAAACATTGTAGCGGCCTTATTTGTTTGTATCTCGGATTGTAATTTGTAACTTACAGCAGGGTCGGAGGAGCTGTAAGTCCCCTACGTGGAAGTTGTTGACACTGGTGCTGGCCCTCCTCAGTTTTATCAAAGCAATTCACAGGATTATATTGGTAAGTTAATGTGTTTATGCACTTCCAAACGACATTTTTTAGCAGCAAATGTTTGAGAGAGACGTCAGAATTGCTCTTAGTGTTAATAGTGAGCAAAAACAACCATAGTGAGAGGTGGGGACCCACAGCATGTAGTCTTGGAGTGTTGATGATAATGAAAGAGAAGAAATAGTGTATGATATCGAAAAAGAAAAAAATAAGAGGTGAAATACAAAAAAGAAAAGAGAATTAACCTAACCTAATCTAATGACCTTTCCTTTGGTGAAGACGAAAGAAATTCCACGCCGGGCTTAAACTTTAATAAAACCTGTATATTTTTAAGATAATTCAATAAAAGATCCAAAATAAGTTTTAAATGACACTCAGAAACAAAAAATGTCATTAAAATTTTGTTTTCATTAACCAGACCTTAAGTAACGATCCAATACCACAATACAGGAGCAAAATTAAAGCTCCAAATAAAACCGTAAGTGAAAACATGAAAAATTTGTATTAAAAAAAACAACATTAACCTAACCTCTAGTAACCCAGCCTAACCAAAGGTAAAGGGCACTGATCAGTGACAGAACTCTATAGTATGGGCAAAACGATGTGTGCTGGATACCATTTAGGTTGAGAGTGGATCTACATAGGCAGATGTGGGAAATATTTTCTCCCCTAAAGGTGCTATTTTCTTTCTCAGGAGAGAGAGGTAATTCAAAGGCACTGAGAGTGATACTACAGAGAAGATGGAGCTTGTGGCCACCTTTTGCTTTTATTGTAACAGTAGGTGAGAAGCTTCCCAAAATCACATCCTTCCTCTTCTCCACCTCCCGTATTAACACCATCATCTCGTCATCAGTGAAATTGGGTCCCCTTTTCTTTGAGGCTGGTTCTGTTGCTGTGCCGATAGGCTCCATTTTCCTTCATGTCTTGTTTGTGGGTATAATCTGCTGCATCACTGGCTGGGGTGCCCACTTGGCCTTCTCTGTGAGTGCTGGAAGTGTTTGTTTTGGTCGCATCAGCTGGCTGTCCTGTGATTGGCTATAACGTTGGCAACCCTTCTTTAAAGCCAGTAAGGAACTGCACTGTGATTGACTACAAGAGTCCCGCCAACAACCAACTTTACGTGAAAATGGCACACAAAAATCATGCCTCGGAGTCCCCAGGGGGGGGGGACCATAAATGCCTCCACCATCCGCCCCTCTCCCGGTGACGACTCAAAGAGCTGCCTGGAACCACTGTCTGACTCACTCCTTCTTCGTTTCTGTAACATTCGCGGCCTTTCCTCTTAACTTTCATGCTGTCGAGCACTACCTCTTCTCCTCTAAACCTCACCTTCTCTTTCTCACTGAGACTCAGCTGTCTGAGGCAACTGACAGCAAACCCTTTTCTGTATCCTCCTACTTTCTCTATTCTCGTTTCAAAGCCAAAGGTGGCTGTTGCGTATATGTACGCAACAATCTATCTTGCTCTCGTGTTCCTGAACTTGATTCTTCTGAATTCTCTACTCTCTGGCTTCGGCTTTCCTGTCATTCTCTGACTAAATATATCTGTGCTGTTTACTTATCTCCTAATTCTACTGACTATCAAAAATTCTTTGACTATCTTACTTCTACGATGGAACACATTCTATCCATTTCTCCTTTCTCTGAAATCTCCATTCTAGGAGATTTCAATGTTCACCACCACCTTTGGCTCTCCTCTCCTTTCACTGATCCACCTGGTGAACAAGCCTACATCTTTTCTATCCTTAATGACCTAGAGCAGCTTGTACAGCACGCTACCCGTATCCCTGACCGCCTTGGAGAGAGTTCCAACATACTTGACCTTTTCCTAACAACTAAGCCTTCTGCTTACACTGTTCATCTTTTCTCTCCGTTGGGCTCCTCTGATCATAATCTTATTACCTTAACATGTCCAAACGCTCCAGTACGGCCTGTGGACCCTCCAAAGAAACGCCGCCTGTGGCACTTTGGAGCTGCAGAATGGGAGGCCCTCAGGCAGTACTTCTTTGATTTTCCATGGAATGATTATTGCTTCCATGGCCGGGAACCATCTGAGTGTGCCTTGCGCGTTACGGAGGTTATTCTCTCGGGCATGGAAGCATACATTCCTTCTCATATCCTCTGACTAATGGAAGAAAGCCTTGGTTTAATCACGCTTGTTCTAATGCTGTCCGCAACAATAAGAGGGCCTATAAGAGGTACCGGAGCCAACCTACCCCTGAATCACACCATTTAAATATTTCTGCCCGGAATCGTACTAAGTCTGTTCTTCGCTCTGCTAAAAACAATTTCATCCGTGCTAAATGTTCCCAACTCTCCAACTCGAATTCTTCTCGCTCCTTCTGGCACCTTGCCAAAAACCTTTCTAACAACTTTACCTCATCATCCTTCCCTCCTCTTTTCTACTCTGATGGCTCTGTAGCTATTTCTTCTACTAATAAAGCAGATCTCTTCGCTCAGACTTTCTCCTCCAATTCCACCTTAGACGATTCCGGTGCTATTCCTCCATCACTTCCCCCCTCTGACTTCCTATTGTCTGACATTAAAATTTCTTCAGCTGATGTGTTTTCTGCCATCACTGGCCTCAGTACTAAAAAGGCATATGGTCCTGATGGAGTCCCTCCTGTTGTCCTCAAAAACTGTGTTTCTGTGCTTACACCCTGCCTAGGTAAACTCTTTCGCCTTTGTCTCTCAACTTCTACCTTTCCTTCTTGCTGGAAGTTTGCTGTCATTCAGCCAGTCCCAAAGAAGGGTGACCATTCCCAACCCTCTAACTATCGTCCAATTGCTTTAACATCCTGTGTCTCAGAAGTTTTCAAGTCAATTCTTAACAGAAAAATTTTAAAGCATCTTTCCTGTCACAACCTTCTTTCTGATCGTCAGTATGGGTTCCGTCAGGGACGCTGCACTGGGGATCTTCTCACCTACCTTTCAGACTCTTGGTCATCCTCCTTTCGGGACTTTGGTGAAAGCTTTGTCATTGCACTTGACATCTCAAAGGCTTTCGATCGAGTCTGGCATAAATCTTTAATTTCCAAACTGCCCTCCTACGGTTTCTATCCTTCTATCTGTGCCTTCATCTCTAGCTTCCTTTCTGGTCGTTCTATAGCCTCTGTTGTAGACGGCCATCGTTCCTCTCCTAGACCTATCAACAGTGGTGTTCCTCAGGGCTCTGTCCTATCACCTACTCTCTTCCTTTTATTCATCAGTGACCTAAGCTGTACATCTAACCCTATCCACTCATATGCTGATGATTCCACCCTTCACCTTTCCATTTGGTTCCTGCAACGTCCATCTCAGCAGTTACTTCAACAAAAAAGGGATGAGGCTATGGCACACCTAATGTCTGACTTGGCTCGTATCTCTGATTGGGGTAAAAATAATCTTGTTATTTTTAATGCATCAAAAACTCATTTCTTACACTTATCAACCCGACAAAATCTTCCTCAGGATTGCCCACTAATGTTTAATAATGAACAGTTATGTCTTGCATCATCCTTGAACATGCTTGGGGTTTCATTCTCTCGGGATTTGTCTTGGAAAGAACATATTACATCTCTTGTGAAATCTGCTTACAAGAGATTAGGTGTACTAAGCCGATTCCGAACTTTCTTTACCCCTGCACAGTTGTTGACCTTGTACACGGGTTTTATTCGCCCGTGTATGGAGTACAACTCTCATGTGTGGGGAGGCTCCCCACATGCAGCTCTTCTCAATAGGGTGGAGTCAAAGGCTTTTCGTCTCATTAACTCTTCTCCTCTTAATGATTCCCTTCAACCTTTGTCTCTTCGCCGCACTGTTGCATCTTTATCTCTCTTCTATCGCTACTTCAATGGTCACTGTTCCTCTGAACTGTCTGCTTGCATCCCTCCACCTCTATGATGGGCACGTAGTACCCGTCTAGCAACAAACTCTCATCCCTTTTCTGTCCAACTCTCTAATGCAAGGGTTAACCGTTACTCCCAGTCCTTCATTTATGCAGCTGGTCAACTCTGGAACTGTCTTCCTCTGTCTGTATTTCCTACTTCCTATGATCTCCAGTCTTTCAAACGCAGTGTCCAGGCATCTCGAATTGAACGGATCTTGAATTTGGCTCTCTTTTGTATTGTTTTTGCTTTTTCTTGGAAGGAACAGTATGCAGGCCTGTGGCCTTTGGTTCCTTCTTCCTTGCATAAAAAAAAAAACTTGCACGTAAATATGTTTTGAGTATCACCTGTAACTGGGATTGTAGACACATTGTAAGCTACTTGAACGTAAGTCAGTTACATGACCCGTTGCTCACGTAACTTACGTGAGCTTCGAGTATCCGGGCCCTGTCACGTAAAATCATACGGTATGAGTGGAAGCGGGGGCAGTCTAAAAGGAAGTGGTCAGTTGTCTCATTGACCATGCGGCACCAAGGACAGTAAGGGTCAGGAGTGAGTTGGAGGCGATACAGATGGGCACGAAGAGGAATATGGCCTATACGTAGTCTGGTCAACAGGACGTCAGTAGTTCTGTCAGAGGATCTGGCCCAGGGATGAGGGGAAGAGTCTGTTCGATACTGTCCCAAGGTCACGGTGGGGAGGATAAGGCTGAGGGAGGAGTTCCACCGTTCCTGGCATACTCTGTTTACTAAAATCTTGTGTGTGCTTAGTGCCAATGGTAGGGGTTCAACAGCTACTGAATTGTGAGCCATCTTGGCTGCAGCATCCGCGATTTCATTACCACGAATCCCTGAGTGTGCTGGCACCCATTGCAGTCTTATGGTCCAGCCGGTATGTATTAGTGACAGGAGGAGGGACTGGACGGCGTACACTAGTGGCTTGTCCGTATGTGGGGTGTGGGACGAAATAAGGGAGAGGGAGGACTGACTGTCTGTATAGGACTGCTTTCTGTGGGCCAAGATGTGCCTGGATGAAGGAGAGGGCCTGATGAATGGCTGGGGTGAAATGGGCTGAGTCGCCATGTCTGACACAATGTCAGGTTCTCGAAGTAAACTGCTGCTGATGTCGAGGGCAGAGAGGGTACATGGGAACCATCTGTGAAAATGTTGAGGAAACCAAGATACTGTGTGGCTGTCATCTCTCTGAAGATGCATAAGGCAAGATGTGTGTGCTGTGACTTATTGAAGGAAGGAAGTGTAACACTGATGAGGGGTGACAGGTCTGTCCAGGGCGAGAGAGGGGTGATGGCTGGTGAGGGTGAGTGAGAAGGTGGAGTGAGGGGTAGATCTTGGAAATGGCATAGTGACCTTATGAGGAACAGGTTGTGAGACAAGGCGCCAGTGAGGACTTATAGGAGACACATCCAGGGAAAGGGAGAGAGAAAGGAGGGGATGGGAGGTTGGGAGGGTCATAATCCTACACAGCGACTGGCAGTCGAGGCGGCGACGCTGGTCGGGGAGAGGCAGTAAACCTCCTTCTGCATGTAATGAGATGATGGGAGAAGAGCACATCGCTCCTGTGGCTATACGGAGGGCAGTGTTCTGTATTATATCTAGCGTACTAAGTGTTGACCGTGTCGCTGACCCATACAATATGCAACCATAGTTGATGCGACTGAGGATGCCTGCCTTATAATAGTGTAGAAGGACATCACGATCCGCTCCCCAGCTCACACCTGCTAGACGGCGCATGATGTCCAGGCACCTGGAGCATGAGAAGCGGAGATGTTCAATGTGCGCCCGCCATGTGAGGACTGGACCATCCAACTGCATTCCCAAGTATTTGTGATGTCTATGCAGAGGTACCCCCATAGATGCCAGGCAGATTTCAGGAAGTGCTGGGAGTCGCTTGAGTGTATGGACCATTAGTGCACTTTTGTCAGCACTGACGAGAAGACCTCTGGCACAAAGCCAGTCACAAAGGGTAAAGGCAGCATGCTCCAGAGAGAGCTGTGCACTCTCCATTGTATTGGCTCGTACGACCAAGGCCAGATCATCAGCATAGACCAGTAGGCTGCATTTTTTTTATATTTGGGTAGTCCGGAGAGTGCAACATTGAATAGGAGGGGACTGAGTACAGCACCCTGTGGAACACCCCGGAGGATGGATTGCGAGGTTGAGGTGGCGTTACCGATCCGAACTTGGAATGTACGGCCAGTGAGATAGTCTCGGATCCAGGAAAACGGAGCTCCAGTGACACCAAACTCTTGTAGCCGATGAAGGATGCACTGATGGGACACATTGTCAAAAGCTCCTTTGATGTCCAGGAATAGAGTGAGCATAACCTGCTTGCATTGATATGTGTCATGGATGTGATGTTCCAGCTGCAGCAGCACATCCATGGTGCCATGCCGTAGTTGGAAACCACACTGGTTTTCATGCAAGAGATCCCTGGACTCCAGCCAGCAAGAGAGGCGAGATGCTACTAGCCGTTCCATGAGCTTGCCCACATTGGAGAGAAGGCATATGGGTCTGTATGAAGCTGGATTTGCTGGGTCTTTGGGTGGTTTAGGGAAGGGGAGGAGAGTGGAATTCTTCCATGGGATTGGGCAGATCCCCTCCTGCCAGCTCCTGTTATACATGGCAAGGAGGCATTCCAAGTGGGAAGCTGGGAGATGTTGCAGGAATTCATTAGGCATCATGTCTGGTCCCACTGCAGTTTTAGGGTGCAGCCTGGGGAGTGATTGTGACAACTCATGCATAGTGAAAGGGTAGCTGAGGGATACTAGTGAATGATCGTGAGTTACTGGCCCTGGAGACTGATGGACATCTAGAGGCAGTGAAAACTGAGAGGGAGTTCCCAGGATGGAATGGAAGTGTTGGGCTATAGTCTGCTTTGTCTGAGTCATCCAGCAGTAAGATGCCATTTCTTTGCAGGGAATAGGAGTGCTGGGATGAACGGCCCTCCATGGAACGTAGGAACCTCCAGGTGCTTGATGTCGAGGTGGAAAAGGTGATGCTGGAACAGAATGTATTCCAGGCTTGGCGTTTGGTAACTATATGATCCTGGAACATATTGCGTCCAGTCGTCGATAACTGATTCTACAGGCATCGGTGGGGTGCTTTTTCCACTCATGCCAAGCCCTGTGGCGATTTTTAACTGCCATCGCACACTCATCTGTCCACCACGGCACACCAGATCTTGTAGTAAATCGCGAGGATGAGAGTCGGAATGCCACCTTGCCGGCGGACAACAGACTAGCTGAGAAGTTCTCAGCTTCGTGATGGATAGAAGCAGTGGGGTTGGTAAGTCATGAGAGGGCCTCCTTGAAGTTCCCCCAGTTTCCAGAGCGGAAGTTCCAGTGTGGGTGGCTTGGGGAGAGATGACGTGGTTGATGGGTTGGAAAGGTGATAATGACTGGTAGGTGATCGCTACCCATGTAGGGACCGAGGGTCACCTCACAATCTGTGAAAGCCTGATCCCCAAGGACTAAGTCCAGAGTTGAGGAACAACCAGTATGAGGATCAGTGCGGGTAGGAAGAGATGGAGGAGTAAGGAGACATAATGAGTGCGAATGTAGGAAGGTGTGAAAAAGGGCTTTTCCTGAATTATTAAGGGAGCAGGAGGGAGTGTTAGGGTCCCATAGATGGTGTCGAGCATTGAAGTCTCCCATGATCAAAACTGGGGAGGGGCACTGTGTAAAGTAGTGCCATAGTTCTTCCTGTGAAACACTTGTGCAGGGGTTATAACAAATAAGTACAGTGCACCATGCCTTCCGTAAGGCTACCCTGATGGCTAATACTTCCATGGCCCCATCTGTGAAAGAAGTAATGGACAGGTTGGAGCAGGGAACATCTGCACGTATACATGCTACTATACCACCCCCCTTACCCTGAGGACGATCCCTTCTGATTATCGTATAGCCTGGGAGAGTGAATTGGAGTCTGGTGTGAAATCAGGCTTCACATACTCCAATGATAAGGGGCTGGAATGTTGCCTTAAAGTCTTGGGTCTTCTGAACTAAAGAACGAGCGTTCCAGAGAATGGCTGTTAAAGGGGGGACGATATCCATAACGAACATAAATAATTTTTCAGCTTTGGCCAAAGTTGGGCAAAAATGTCTGTCAGGGGTTTACCAGAGAGGTACAGGCTGATTGCCTCAAACAGCAATGTTAGTGGATTAGGGGAACTGTCCTCATCTGCAAGAGAGGTAGATTCTCGGACTTGAGAAGGGGGGAGTCGGTGCCGCATCCTTGGGTCAGAGGGTGCTGGCTGAGGAGGATGGGAATGTGTCAGTCCAGGTTGTCGGGTTGGAGGTGTCACACTCATTGGAGGAGCAGTGTCACTGATGGCAACATCCAGTAGCTCGTCGTCTGAGCTTGTCTGGGAATGATGGGGTTGTTTGCGTGGGTTCCGTCTGATAGGGGATTGATGGACCACTATGTCAGAAGTAAGGTCAGTTGATGCATGGAGTGTCACTATGTCGGGAGTCAAAGTCATTTCCCTCCCTGAATGCAGCGAAGCAGTTCTTGGTGACCGTGGCATATGTTGCTGCTTCCGGACAGGGCCTACTCAGCGTGATCTTGTTGGAGGTGATGCGAGGGGTGACGTCAACAGTCCGGGCTTTGGGTGCATTGCACAGGGCTCGGAGTTTCTTATTTACCTCCTGTAAGGTTGCCTTGCCTTCCTTTACTGTGTCGTGAATGGCACTGGCCTCTTTGTAGACCCCACATAACTTTGATAACACTCTGTGGTGACCGCCACACAGGTAACAATGTGGGGCATTGGTACATTTTTGGCTATCCTTGGTACGGAAAGAGTGCCATCCACTACACAGTGAACAGCGGACTTTGTTCTTGCAGGAGACACTGCTGTGGCCATACTGATGGCAGTTGTAACAGCGTAGGACAGGAAAATGGTAGGGGCTCACTGCGTACACCACATGACCATAGGCCACCTTCAATGGTAGTGGACCTGTAAATTTCACTCTTACACTGAGGGACGGCTGATGGCTGGTATTCTATATACATCTAGGATTTCTGCTGGGTGTCCACTAAGCACCTCTAATTTTGAGCGGAGGCTGGTATCAGACACCTGAGTTGCGATTGGACCAATCTTCCCATAAACTACCTCCGGATCAGAGTCAATGACTGACCTCTTACAGGTTACCTGATATGGTCCCAGCTTGGTTAATGATTCCATTGGTGGCTCGATCTCAGGCACCACTCTGGCTAGAATCCTGACCCTTAGACCCCTGCCTGAGCCCAAGATTGTCACCTCCTCCTCTCGGCTATACTTGGCAAATGGACTCTCATTGATGGATTTTGTTAAGGTGTCCGAGTCCTGGAATATTGGCTTGTTATTGACTGACCTGATGATGTAGGTTACCAGTCGGTCTGTACAGGAGTTGGTTGGGGAGGAGCCGGTGTGTTGTTGTTTGTCCGCCGGCTTTGTCTGAAGATGGTCCTTGCCCACAATTGTCCTCTTCCCTGTACATATGAAGGGTTGATGATCCATTGCCGTGTCTCCGGCACCTCCACCCGACTCGTCATCCATCACTCACTTCGTTTTATCTCTTGCCACGAGAGCTCAAGTCGGCATAACCTCACACCACAACAGCTGACGCGAGCTCCTCGAATCTTGAGGCAGTTGTTCTGTATATACCCATTGAGCTCGGGCGTGTGATTTTGGCCGCCATATTGAAACACCAGCACTCAAATTCAAATTCAAATACGTTATTTCCACTAATCAGTGCGAAATGTGTGAGTTGGGAGAAATGGCTGCAGACGACAACAACACCCCAAGCCCCCGAAGGACCACCGGGGATGCGCAGCCGACGCAGAGCGGCTCCAGGCAGGAACGGCCCATTTGTGTCAATCCCCGGCGCCCCTCTTGCTCCCAGCTGACACTACACCAAGGTAGCAGTACCAAGCACCTAGTCACCGGGAAAAATTCCAGTCGGAAGGTCAGGGGTGGAGTTGTCCTATCAACTCCACACAACGCCGCGGCACAGGCCATCGTCCAGCCTGGTACGGGACAGAACAGGCCATCGTCCGTTCCCCAGTTGCTTACTGAAATACAGGAGTAGGGATTGGAGCCACAGATGACACGACAGCCGGAGCAGATGACACTGGCACCCCCAACCCCCCCCAGTACCACTGGGGGACCGCCGCTGACACAGAGCGGCTGGGAACAGGAACGGCGTACCTGTATCACTTCCCGGCGCCCCTCTTGCGCCCAGGGGGTGACCCGGAAAGGTAGCAGTCGCCGGCACCTAGTCTCCGGCCGGAATTCCACTTGCCAGGTAAGGGGTGGAGTTTACAACTCCACGCAACACCGCGGTATTGGCCACAGTCATACCGGGTACGGGGCAGAACCGGCCACAGTCCATTCCCCAGTTGCATCCCTGCTACAAGACCGTGGCACGGATGCGTGTCGGCTGGGCAGAACAGGCCATAAGGCGTTCCCCCCAGAGTGGCGCCGCAGTATTGGCCATGAGCCGTACTGGGTACGAGGCAGGATCGGCCACAGTCCGTCCCTCTGCTACTAGTGCTCTCAGCTCCCTGGTAAGGGCCATTAGCCGTACCAGAGCTACAACCTCCTGTGCCCCTCTGACGTCGGCCATAAGTCACATCGGGCCAGAGGTAGGGCAGGCCATTAGCCGCACTGAAGCTGTTTTCCCCTGTGCCACCCAGACGTCGGCCATTAGTCACGTCAGGCCAGAGGCAGAGCAGGCCACTAGCCCCAGAGCCATGGCAAGGCCTCACACGAGGTCTTGGTTCCCTGCAACTCCACCAGGGTGAACAGTGGCCGTAGCAGAGTCCCTGCAGACCCCGCAGCCGACGACGGGCCCTGTCTACTACTCCCCCGGCCCGAGGTTCCCGTGAGACGACCTTGTCGGTGACACCGCCCTCTAGCCGTTGCCGCAGTCCAGCCACCCCGGGTTCCAGTGCCTTGGGTCCTCAGTTGCCCCGGGAGTTGCCCTGAACACCAGGGCGTGACTTACCTGTGGGCGAGGCCTCCCTGAGTCTCTCCCAGACTCGACGACAGGCCCGCCTTCTGGCTGTCTCAGGGCCAAGCCCCTAGCCTCACGACTACGTGTGGGGCCCTGTCCAGGGGCGTGCCACTCTGCCCTTCCTCTGGACAGAGGAATCAACCTAGGGCCCACCAGTGGTAACAAAGTGAGTGGACTTTACATATGTGTGTACTCTTTCGACCCAGATATTTGTGTGCATTGACTTATACCTTACGAGTGATCCCCTACAGTGTATTCTCGAGTTAAGTGACCAGGAACCCAGAGTACAGTAAACCCTTGATAAGCCGAACTATATGGGGCTCTACCCTGGTTCGAATTACCGAATTTTCCGGCTTACCGAATTTTCACCCCCCCAAATTGCTAAATTACCGAATTATCACCTCCCAAAACTGCTAAGACAATACCTATTACTTGTCCTTTCAACACTAAATTAAAGAAGCATATGTAAATAAATTAGTTATGACAAAAAACAATATAGTGCATTTAATATAGATTTAACCCCTTCAGTGCTGGGTGTTTTTTCATTTTGTTCTTGCTGCCACCAGACAATTTTAGTCAGTGTAGGTTGGATCTGGAAGTGCATGGGGTTGGTACAGCCTTCGTTAGCCCCTTCAGTATGTGAGTCCAGTCCTGAGTGCCATAAAATCGGCTGGAGGAGCGCGTAAATAAAGTAGAAATAGACGTCACAGTACTGAAGTGGTTAATTGGTAGAAAATCATTCACAGAGGCAGTACCGACTATCGGTAACGTGTGTTGGAGATGGATTTTCACCCCCCCCCAAATTGCAATAACAATACTTATTACTTGTCTTCTTAACACTAAAGTAAAGGAGCATATACAGTGTATAAATTAATAAAGAAAGACGAAAAACAAAGAATTCAGTGCACATAATTTGCCTTTCGTCAGAGGCAGAAGATCGTCGGCAGTTTGTTTTGTTTTGGAGATGGAGGTGGTTTAACTCACACTCGAACGTAAATTCTAAAAAGTACTCAGTATTTATGTCACTCTATATTAAGAACTAAACTTAAATGTAATCACTATAATAAACTGCAGTGTAACACCTTTCGTTAGAAGCAGTAGATTCTTTTGCAGTTTGTTTTGTTTTGGAGACAGAGGTGGTGGAGGTGGTTTAGTTCATACTGTAACGTAAATTCTAAACAGTACCCAGTATTTATTTCACTCTATATTAAGAACTAAACTTAAATGTAATCACTGTAATAGACTGCAATGTAACACTTTCAGTAATAATAGTACTGAACTTTAATCATGATCACTACACTGTCACATGCGCACATTTTTTTTTTTTTTTTAGCTTCATTCCTTTACGACTAGAGGTGCCAGTATCACTTCTTTTAAGCTATGAACCTTCCATGGCAAGGCAGAAGGCAAAAGGAGAGCACTGTTCAGCACCAAATGACAGTAAGAATGACGCAACTACCGTCTCCAAAAGCAAGCAGCAGACTGGCGCCACGAGTCCACTTGGCGCCATTTTTCCCCCTTCTTTTGCATTTCGGCCTACTTCATACGTGGTCTCGGCCTGAGTTCGGCTAACTGAAGATTCCGGCTTCTAAAAGTTCGGCTTATCAAGGCACTCTCCCTCCCCAACCCACAGGCACGTAAGTGAAACACCTCGGTGACCAACAGAAGGAGTGCATGTTATTTCCATCGTGCCTCCCCTTTGTGCATTAAATCTCCACTCACCCCCGTGTCCAGGCACGTTAGTCAGGGTATGCCAGAACATCGCAGTCCCCCCTGCCAGTGATCACTACGGGCAACTCTACCTGAGATAGACTTCTGGTCAACAGGTGTCTGTGACACAGGTGTTAACGTAACTCATATACAGTACCGTCCAGTGCTATATGGGTTTGGGAAATTATAGTAGACTCATTCCTGTGTCTTAAATTATAAGTGTATTGTATGTGCCATAAGTGTTGGGTAAATAGTACCATACTTCTACCAGTCGGTATAGCGACAGATTCCATTTGTGTTAAGTGTTAACCCATCCCCGACCAACCCAGTTGTAATATATTTGTTGATGTACTATTGTCCTTGGGAAAATATCTGGAATACATGTGTGTAATACTTACTGCCTTATTTTTGTGTCCAGTCCTACTCTTTAGAGTTACCTCCCGGTCTAGAATAGGGACCCGCTATAGCCTGCGTATTTGAGGGCGAGAAACCGACCCACAAATACATAGCATAACACTTACCCTCTGTAGGGCCGCGACACAGGCCATTGTCCGTTTCCCATTTGCTTATCCTCTGCAGGGCCGCGACACAGGCCATAGTCCGTGTCGTGTTGAGGCTGAGCAGGCCATCGTCCGCTCCTCTCATGCAGTCTCCCTCCCCCAGTAGCGCCGCGGCACAGGCCATTGACCATGCCGAGTCTGAGGCAGGACAGGCCATCATCCGTCCCTCAGCTACTTCCTTTCGCAGCACCATGACACGGGCATGAGGCAGGACAGGCCATCATCTGTCCCTCTGCTGCTGTCTCCTGTAGAACCGCGACACAGGCCATAAACCGTGTCAGGCAAGAGGCTGAGCAGGCCATCGTCCACTCCTCCCCTACAGGAGACTCCCTTTCCCCTTCAGGAGGCAGGGTAGACCGAGCCCTGATTCATGTTTTCCCTGTGGTCCGACAGGGCAGAGGTACCGCCATGCAGGCCATCGTCCGCACAGTGAGACTGAGCAGGCCATCATCCGTTCCTCACCCTCCGCTCCTAGGGCATCTCCTGACGGGGAAGTCCCTTGCCTGGCCCACCCTGTTTCCTGTGGCCGGGTGGGACATACTCCCTCCCCCCCAGGAGGTGAGTCCGGGGAGAGACCCCTTCCCCGAGCCGTGGCAAGGCCCTATCCAGGGCCCTGGCACCCTCCAGCCTTCCCCTCATGGGCAGCAGCAGCAGAGGCAGAGGTCCCACCAGCTGACCTGCTGGGGCCGAGTCCTGCTGGTGACGCCCCCAGCCCGAGGTTGCCATGAGGTGACCCTGATGGCAACTCCACCCTCCAGCAGTTGCCACAGTCCTGTTCTTCCAGCGGCCCCAGGTTCCAGTACTCCAGGTCCCCAGGCTCCCCGGGGCCAACCCAGGACTCCCAGCCATGACCTACCTGATGGTGAGGCCCAGTCCGGCACTCCTTGGAGCCAGCGCCAGGCCCGCCTGCTCTCCCTCTTCGACCCTAGCCCCGAGCCCCACACTCCTGCACGGGGCTCCCAGAAGGGCGAGCCTCACCTCACTCCACCAGCAAGAGGTACCGGGAGATGGCCCAACAAACATTGTGAAAAAGGGCCGTAATGGTGTGCAACTCCCAGACCAGTGTAATTCACCAGGCCATAACTGTGACACATAGTGACGTGAATGTGACACGTGGTGTATCTCTCATCAGTGTACTGGCTCAGTCAATATTCCAGAGTGCCTCAGTACGTAAGATTGGACGAGCCTTAGTGATACTCGGTGAAGGTGTATAATGTACAGAGCACAGCACGGTCCCTTAACAGTATCAGTAACGTTTCCCTCCCCTAGTGTTGTTAAAGAATAATGTGCTCTCATGGAAACTTGAATTATCATAAAGAAGCACTGCCACCCCTTGTATAAAATATACCTTCCCTCCCCAGTGATCGGCACTTCCACAAGAGAAACATACGTGTATCTAGTTCACCTCCGAGTGCTTCCCTAGTGGGTAGAAATACCTCAGTCTCCCCCCCCCACCCCTTCCTTGTGTGACATCGCGACTGTCTCTGTCCGTGATGTACCTCCGCGAGTGATTTATATCTATGTCCATGTAACTAGTGTATCAGTGCCGTCCAGTGCTATTACAGTATACTGTTGGTGTATAGAGTATTGTTATCACCTTTGTTACAGATACCAGTGTAACAGACGTGCCATGAATACTGTGTTCATACTACCATACATTCCCACGGCCGGTAGAGTCAGTTTATTTCTGTGTAAACTTATCACAAGCCAGTCACCGGCTAACCCAGTTTCCTATGTAATGGTAAACGTCATCTTTGTCTCTGGGAATATACTTTGAATATATGTGGTTACTGCTGTGTTTTTGTGTCCTGTCCTCTCCCTAGTATACCAACCCGGTCTTGAAAAAGAACCCGCTGTAAGTCTGCGTATTTGGGGAGTGAGAAGTCGACCCTCAGAAACGCGACAGATAAAAACGCCTGCCTCTCGCATATGCATCTGAGGGACAAGTAGTTGGCCCTCAAACACAATGGTTATTAATAAAGATACACTCGTCGCTTATAATGCGAAAACCTATATGGATTATGATTTTTTTTTTCTGCCTAGTTCAATGAATTATATCGGGTACATTTAGCCAATGAGTATAAAACAACGCCATAGCTTGCTGCAGTGCAGAACTTACCCTTAATGGCGTTATCCATGTCATGAAACCGAATGTTCAGATTGATAAAGACCGGAAGAAACATGGAAATATCTACAAGAGAGTGTGAACAGAAGAGAAGAGGACATGGAAAGACTGGAGATAAATGGGCCCATTTTAGTCATGGTTTTAGTGACCTTATTCATGCAAGGATCTTCCCGCCCCACCCCAGGGGGCAGTAATGTAATAGAATTAGCAAAAGGATATATTTCTTATTTGTGAAATGTAACGCCATCTTTCTTCAATTAATTCCTGTGTCCATTTTTGTATCCATAAGCTGCACAATGGACCATGGCACTATATTTTCCGGAAGCATCAGCTGCTTTCAAAAACCCACAGAACAGCTCAGTTAAAAAATGCGGGCATCAAGCATGGTATAATATGGTTGCCGCTACACCAGCGCTGCCCTGGCGGCGGCTACATAAATTATGCAGTGGTATCCACGAGAAAGCCCCTCCATTCTATAGAGCTTAGTGTATATACCCCACTGAGCTCTATAATATGGAGTGGCTTTCTCATGGGTAACAGTGTAATTTATATAGCCGCCGCGAGGGCGGCGCTGGTGTAGCAGCAGCCATGTTACACCACGCCTGATGCCCGCGTTTTTGTACTGAGCTGCTCTGTGGGTTTTTGAAAGCAGCTGATGATTCCGGAAAATACAGTGCCATGGTCCACTGCGCAGCTCACGGGTACAAAAATGTGCACAGGAATTCATCGAAGAGAGATGGCAAGCAAGAAAATATATTTTGTAGCTAATTCTGTAAAGCTGCCGTCACATTGGGACAAAACTGGCTAACATGCGAGCCAGTTTTGCGAGCCGCTAGCCAAACTGACTCACGGTGAGCGAGATTTCGCTTGCGAGGTGAAGTAGATAACAATTCTTGCTCACAGCTTGTTGGTGGGATTGGAACTCAAATGAGCCTATGTTAATTTGTAATCGGTGAGAAAATATTCAGTTATTCATAGAAGGAAACTTAAACTAAATTTGTTAAGTAAATACAATTTAATTCTTGTGGTTTTTATTCATTTTTACTTTTTTTCTTGTAACCAGAAATAAATATTCGGACACTCGGGTGACCAGGCGCGGAGGCCGTCTGCTTTGTCTCCAAACAACAAGTAGAAATCAGATTTCGTTATGGATCCTGCAGCAAGGAAAACACTAGTAGACTGCTCTGTGACTCTGGAGTTGCTAAAGTATGTGAAGCGGTTACAGAAACTGAGGAAAAGGGAGTGGGTACTCCGTGGTGGTTTGTTTACAAATGTCCATGGGGCGTTAAGGCAGACGACACTGTTAGCCATTTCGGCTCGCAAGAACATACGAGTGTGACGGATACTCGACTCTGCT
>JAGKTI010015831.1:6206-20083 GCA_018397915.1 Birgus latro
AGGGGTGTGCAGGGCTCGGCCTCCTCCATTTCTCCCACGACTAGCCCTTTTGGTAGGGTAAGGGGGGTGGTGGAGAGGTTAGAAATGTGCACCGTATCGCAGTGGAGGGGGAGGAAGGTGGGGGGGAGTGAGCAGGAGGAGAGGGTTCCAGGGGGTAAGGAAGGGGAGAAAAGAATGGGGGTTCTTGATGGCCTGTTTAGTTGCAACCAGGCCTCATGATGAGGGGGGATGGTGAGGGTGGAGGCGATGGTAGTGGGGAAGGTGAGGGTGGGGGGGGAAGGGGTGGGGAGAAGAACAAGGGGTCAGGAACCCCAGGGGATGAGGAGTGGGGAAGGCGTGCATGTGCAGATGGGCTGGGGGCTGGAGTCTGGCGGTTTGTTAAACTGGAGTCACCGCCTGTGGCAGTTGATGCTTGTCTGGAGCTTCTGAAGAAGATCCAGCCCCAGGTATCTGTCATACACACAACAAGAGGAGTAAAAAATGACAAAGAGGTGCAGTGCAGAGACGTTTTGGTGCATGTCTGCACATAGGGCCTGAGTTTCCCCACGTATGGGCAGGGGGCCATCCCCGCATCAACAAAAGGAGCTGAGATGGGGAAAAGCGGGCCGAGGATCAAACGGTGACGGGAGTGAAAATGATTGTATAGGCAAGATCTAGCCGCCCGTATCGACTAGCAGCCTTGCCTTTACCCCATTCAGTCTCATCTTGTTGTAGACTGGGGAGCGGTATTTCTGTGAGGTGGCCCCTGCCACCGTGGGGAGGTGCGGGGGCAGTCCTAAAAATCCAGCTGCTGCGGTGTATCATCGTACTCGGGCTCCAGTCCCCCGGGGTCTAGGTGGTTGTCTGTGGAGGCATCGCCTTTGATGCCCTTATCCTCTAAGACCAAGATCTTACGGCGTCCCTGGGTAGTGGATTTCCTCCGAGCCGCTTTCAGTTGTTCCCTGATGTCGTGGAGGGGACATTTGTTGCTACATGCGGTGAATTCCCATGGGTTGATGGAAATCCAATTGATGTCTCTTGTGTCGGGGCACTTGCGTGAGGGGTGGCCCTTGGGGATGGAGGGTGTTGGTGGAGGGCTTGGCAGGACTAGAGGTGGGCGAGAGGTGCGTAGTGGCATTGGTTTTCGTGTGGGGACTTTGCTTACAGCGGCAATCTGCTGTAGGGTAGTACGGGCAGCAGGAGGCAATGTACGAGCTGGATATCTTTATCCAGGTCTCCCGTTGGGTCATGAATTGTGAAGTGCTCCCTGACAGCACTAGGGAGAATCCTGACCAGGGAATTGAATACATGTTGCTCCCGGGTTTCCTTGTTGCATCCCGGGTATGCGGTGGTGATGAGTTGCCAGGCCTGGACGAGTGTGTCATCGAGGTTTCCATCGTAGGTAAGAGAGTCAAGCTGTGCTAGGGCTATGACTTTCCCTAGTGAGGGAGCGACTGCCTGAGTTGTAAGTTTGTTGAATTCTGCCCAAGTTAACTCCGGGATGATCTTGGGTGCAATTGTGGCTACTGCTTTGCCCAAAAGTGGTTGCGTTACTGCTATTTTCTGTCTGTCTGTCTCAAAGGCTATGCCTAACAGTGCTGTTACTATTTCCAAGTTCTTTTTTTTTTTATGTGTCCGACTCTGGGCATAGGCTTCACAGCCTGCTATCAAAGCCCAGCAGTCCTCCTACATACCATACACCTCTACATGTCACCACTTTGGTGCTAACACCCACAGTCCATACTGAGTACATGCTAGGGCTGTCTCGTACAGGACTGGTGTATTGGTATTAGCGAGGGTATTTTTACGAAATGTCGGCAGTTCTTCTGGTAGATCAGTAAAGCCTGATTTAATGAAATTCAAATCCTTAAACTGTTCCCTGCCCCAATGGGGATTTGAACCTGGGTCCGTTAGGACATGTGGTTTTGTCGCCATTTTGCTGAAGTTTCCCTTGTTCCCCTGTTGCCACCCACCTGGTCAAGAACCACCACTGGCCACCAGTGTTATGCTGCATGTGTAAAGGTATGACTTCTCATCCCTTATACACGGAGCCTGGAGTGAGGTTCTCTTTCTAGACCGGTTTGGGCACTTTTAAGGCATTCAATGAGAACAGGGCATAAAACTCAGGGCAACAAACCTTACACGTATATTGCCATAAATTACATTACTGAGACAATACACAGGGCACACTTTACAAGAAAATAATATTGCACACATATAAACAGGGCTGGAGGACTCGGCGACCGGAGAGTGTGACTGGGGCTTGCTGCAGGGTGAGGCCCGGTGGTAGTGGGGGGCCCAGGCTGGTAGCCTAAGTCGAGAGGCCTTGGGTAGCCTGGGCGTCTGAGGGCTTTCGTCAGGAGGCCGGCCTGCTGTTGTTCGTCTCGCCCAGGAGTGGTCTGAGGGCCATGGTAGGAGGGTGCCCTTTCTCAGGGGTCTGTGGGCTCGGGCCTAGGGGCTGGGCCCAAACAGGGACAGTAGGTGCGCTTGCTTGCACTTACCCTGCTGGGCAGGAGGTCATTGAGTTGGGCTAGGGAGGTCACGCCCCAGGGTCCTGGGGACATCTCGGCAGGTCCTAGGGCTACAGGTCGCTGTGGGGCCTCCGTTAGGTGTGGGCTGCGGCAGCTCAGTGCAACAGAGTCCGACAGGGGTTGGGGCCGCCGGGAGTCGAGCCGGAGGACTAGAACCCCAGACACCAGGGGTCCTTGCCAGGCCTCCTCCAGCTGCTGTTCTAGGGTGAGGACTTGCCAGTTGGGAGAGAGGGGAAGGATACTCACCGTCACCCTTTCTTTTAGGTCTTTTAGTGGAGCGGCAAGGTGGCCATCACCTCTCCTCCTTTTATGGAGTTAGAGCGAGGGCAGCTGATGTCCATCTCCTCCCGCGTGCGGCAAGGTGGTCATCGCCGTTTCTCCTTTTATGGAGTTAAAGCGAGGGCGGCTGGTGTCCATCTCCTCCCCATGTGCGGCAAGGTGGCTGTCGCCTGACCTCCTTTTATGGAATTAGAATGAAGGTGGCTGGTGTCCATCTCCTCCCCATGTGCGGCAAGGTGGCCGTCACCCGGTGTGAGTAAGGGCGGCAAGGTGGCCGTCACCCGGTGTGAGTAAGGGCAGCAAGGTGGCCATCTCCTGACCTCCTTTTATGGAGTTAGAGCGAGGGCAGCTGGTGTCCGTCTCCTCCCCGTGTGTGGCAAGGTGGCCGTCACCCAGTGTGAGTAGGGGCGGCAAGGTGGCCATCACCCAGTGTGAGTAGGGGCGGCAAGGTGGCCGTCACCCAGTGTGAGTAGGGGCGGCAAGGTGGCCGTCACCCAGTGTGAGTAGGGGCGGCAAGGTGGCCGTCTCCTGACCTCCTTTTATGGAGTAAGAGCGAGGGCAGCTGGTGTCCGTCTCCCTGTGTGCAGCAAAGTGGCCGTCACCTGGTGTGAGTAGGATCCTAGTGGCAAGGTGGCCGTCTCGTGACCTCCTATTATGGATTTAGAGCGAGGGCGGCAAGATGGCCGTCAATTCCCCGTATGCGGCAAGGTGGCCTTCACCCGGTATGACTGGAGGAGGGAAGCAGTAAGTGGGCGACTGGTGGCCATCTCTTGGGTGCTGTCTGGGGCTAGGGAATTAGCCCCACCCTGAACCCGGCGAAGGCTTGTCCAGTGGGGATGTAATTTGCCGTGACTGTGCACTCTGCGGCAAGTTACCTAAGTGTGAGAGGGGTGTGTGGGAAAGACACAGGTGCGCCCATCTTGCTCGGAGCCCGTGCAGCTTATTTCCACTCCCTGGGTATCTCCTCCTGGGGTGGGTGTCTCGCCCGGGTAAGGTCAGTGGGGTGCTTTGGTATTTTGCCACGTATTTTTGATGTTCTGCATTTCAGTAATGTAATGTAATGCACTCATCATTGCCATTGTAATGTCACTGTGATGTACTTGCCATTGTCAGATTTGTGTGTGGGGGGTATCTCTGTGCGTGCGTGTGTAACGAGGGTGTATCTGTCAGTGCATAGGGGGATGGGGGAAGACTGACAGGGGGACACCGGCAAGGCAGGAAGGTAGTTCGCCTCGAGCCCTCAAGCCGCTCAGACGTGTACAGAAGCCTTGTGAACTGAGTGGAGGCAATATAGAATACTAAAGCAAATTGTTTTTTCATTCCCCATGACACACTGTTTGAAGGGATCAGTAGCCCTCCAATTCAACTGCAAGCTATCTAGGCATCATGGAGGAAGAGACGAAGACTGTTCCTGCTACTGCTACAGATCTGAATGTGCCACCTGCCCCCAAAACTGTAATTCCGTTTGATGCCCGCTTGATCTCGGAGTATGATGGCTCTATGGACGTTGTGGAATGGGTCACATGGGCGGAGGTGTTGTGTCAGCTCCGTGGAGTTGCCCTTGAATCAGCATTGCCACTGTGACTGACAGGTGGGGTGTTTGCCGTCTGGTCACAATTGCCAGCCGCTGTTCGCTGACAGCTGTGAGGGATGCACTGTATGCAGCATTCGCCCTAGATCAATATGCGACATACGAGGCTGAATTTCACTGTGCGTCGACTACAATCAATTGAGTCAGTTGATGTCTTTCTAGCTGATCTTCGGCGGCTGTTGGCTTTGTTTGGAAGCATATCTGAACGTGCCCTGACGTGTGCATTTGTGGCCAGGCTGCCAGATGACATTCGCCGCACTATTCATGCTGGGTCTAAAGCAGAGGGACTTGACCTAGCCAGTGTGTTAGCATGAGCTCGGGCTGTGCTTAGTGATGAGCGTGTGGCTGCTGCTGGAGTTTCAACACCGAGTTACCAATCATCGGTGCCAGTTAGAGACCAGCCGTGAGCACAACTGCCATGGGGAGCACGTCGTCTCTGTTGTTGCTGGACCTGTGGCCAGCCAGGACATTTTGCTGCAACGTGCCCACAGATGGGAAACGACATTGGAGGGGTCGTGTCAGCGCCAGTGTCCTCTCCCGGAAACCAGTATGTGGCGCTCTTCCTGTGGTGCAGCTGCTCGTCGATGGTTGGCAGTGCCAAGTTCTGGTCAACACTGGCTGCAGAGATACCATATGTATGCCCCATGCTGCATGCAGTGGCAACTGCAGACAACCAACATCACAACGATTAGTGGAGACTCTTTGCAGTGTACTGGGGTCGGCAGCGTGACAGTGGAGACTCCTGCTGGCCAACGGGCCCAGATGAAATTGCTGGTGGTGCGCAAGCAGCCTTTGGGTGTGGACGCTGTGCTTGGCATCACTGCACTGGCATCTCAGCACTTGGTGGCGTCATAGTGAATTCTCCGTCAGAAGTCAAATTCTGTAGCACTGGAAAACAGTGTGGAGCTGCGTCATTGACACCGCTGGTAGTGGATGTGCCTGACTTCAGTGTGTGGTTTGATGCAAGGCATCGAACATGGATGGTGTCATGGAAGTGGGCAAATGGAGCAGCACCTGATTGTTTGCACAATAATGTGGCATGTTACAAGTGTCCCCATCCATGCGCCAAGAGTTTGACAAGGAACTGGAGTCATGGATCATCAATGGTTGGTTGGTGCCTTACAATGAACAGCAGCATGGGGCACCACAAGGGCTCATGCCGCTCATGGCTGTTCGGCAGAACAACGGCAGTATAGCGAGGCTAGTGCTAGACTACCTTGAGCTCAACGACTATGTAACTACCTTCACTCCTGATGGTGACGTATGTGTGATAACTGCGCAAGTGGCGTCATCATGGAGAGAATGTGGCTGTCCTGGACCTCTGCAAGGCTTACCTGCAGGTACGTGTTGATCAGCAGCTGTGGCTGTTTCAGACAGTAATAGTACTAGGAGGCTGTACTGTCTGACGCGCCTTGGATTTGGCCTCAACATAGCTCCGTAGGTCATGAAGGCTGCTATCAAGACCATCTTGGCTCAGGACCTGGACATCGAGCGTGCAGTGCTGCCCTACGTCGACGATCTGTTGGTGAACAAGGACCTAGTCAGTGCGAAGCAGGTTGCTGCACATTTCTCTGCATTCGGCCTAGAGTGCAAACAACCAAACCATGCAGCCAAGGGGGCGCGACTACTTGGGTTGCATGCACAGTCATCGAATGGCCAGCTACAATGGACCACATATGTGACAACCCATGTCGACCCACCACCGACACGAGTGACACGTCATGCTGTGTTCACGTGGTGCGGATGGTTGGTCGTGCACTTGCCGATGGGCAGCATGGCTGAAATGCCGAGTGAATGCAGTGACACAGGGCTGGGACGACGTCATGAACAACAACTCTCTGTTCAGGCAAATGGAGTATGTGACAACGCAGCTGGTCAGGGAAAATCCATGTCGTGACCTCTGGTGTGTGCATGGTGAATGGGCAGTTGTGTGGACAGACACCAGCGCTCTAGCTGCCGGGGTTGTTGTGGAGATGCTGCAAGGCGATGCCACTGAGGACGCGTGCCGGCTGCAGTGAGACGACAGCTTACACATCAATATGGTGGAGCTGGATATGGCTGTCCATGTCATCAACCTGGCCATCACTTGGGGCATGAAGAACATCGAGTTACAAACGGACTCTACAACAGTCTATCGCTGGATTAACGACGCACTGAGTGGCCTTGCATGCCTTCGAACCAAGGCTCACGGAGAGATATTGATTCACTGCTGAGTCGACATCATCTGCCAATTAGTGAATGAGTTGGGTCTGGTTTTGTCTGTGACACTAGTCAGGTCCACAGAAAATCGTGCTGATGCCCTTACACTTATCTTGGAGGAGTGGGTGCAGAGCAACGGACGGGTAGTTGGTGCAGCAATGGTGGGTGAACAAGACACAGCCATGCTCAGTATTGCTGACATCCATGTATGTGCTGGTCATCCCGGCACCCGGCGCACACTGTTTTTTGCATGGCATGAGATCTCTTGATTGGTGACATGGGCTGAGGTGCATGAGGTTGTGAAACAGTGTGATGTGTGCCAATCCATTGACCCGGCTCTGGTGAAGTGGCAGCACGGGTTGTTGGGTGTAGCAGAAATGTGGTGGTTTGGCTATAGAGATCACCCATGACCGTCGTCACGCCTATCTGACAATCGTCGACTGTGAGCCATCCCAATTTTGCGTGTAGCGGCAGTTGTGCCACCCAGATGGAGACACAGTCGTTGACCAGCTAGAGCAGGTGTTCTATGAGCGAGGAGCACCTGTGGAACTGCTCTTCAATAATGACACTATTTTCTGTGGGTGACGATTTGCAGCTTTTGTCACACGCTGGGGCGTGTCACTACGCTTCAGGGTGGCACATTCACCGAGTGGCAATTGTTGAGCGAAACCACAGTACAATGAAGGTGATTGCCACCAGGAAACAATGCTCTATCGCCGAATCAGTCCACCTGTACAACATCATGCCCTGAAATGGAACATCAGTGGCTGAGGCCCCTGTGGGTGGTGTGTACCGTTACGAGGTGTGAGACTGTGTACAACCTGCCCTGGGACAGCGCATCGTGGACACAATGCCTGATGGTGATGAAGACGAGCAGTACCTATCTGGCAATGCTGTTTGGGTCAGGAAGCGTGGTGATCGCTGCACCTCAGTGTTGCAGCCCGGTGTCATCACTAGGGTAAACTCTCCACAGGAAGTAGAGGTTGATGGCACCCCGCGGCACATGAGGGATCTGAGGCACCGCAGCGGCACCTCGCTAGATCAGGCCAGCCAACCAGACGTACACAAGGCTGGTGATGATCCCACACTGTACATCGACATACAACATCAGCAGTTGCAACAGCAGGGAGTGTCAGCTGAGCCCAGCCCACCGACGACAGCGCCAGAAGTGGTATTTCAACGAAGCACACGTGTACGGCGCCTGCCGCATCGATTCTGTTGTGATCTTGCAGATCAAGGTGGGGTGTAATGTAATGTAATGTAATGTACCTGACATTGCCATTGTAATGTCATTGTGATGTACTTGCCACTGTCGTTTGCATGTGTGTGTGTGTGTGTGTTTGTGTAATGAGGGTGTATCTGTAAGTGCGTAATGAGCTAGTTTAGGCATTCGTGACCTCAGTGGTTGGGGGAGGGGGGAAGACCGACAGATGGACGGCCAGCAAGGTGGGAAGGCATTTTGCCTCCAGTCTCAAGCCGCTCAGACGTATACAGAAACCTTGTGAACTGAGTGAAGGCAATATTGGAGTACTACAGCAAATTAGTTTTTCATTCTCCACGACACATTGTTTGAAAGGATCAGTAGCCCTCCAGTTCAACTACACACCTCCCAAGAACCAGTACATTAATTACGTAGGCGCAACCGCACAACTGTGTGGTGTCCGTGGCCATTCTACGAGGGTCTAAGGCTCAAGGCCACTTTTATGCGCACATTAGTGCCAGACTGCCTCCAATTCGAGCAAAAGAGTAAGAACTGCAGAAAGCTGGGCAGAATCTCTGAGTAGCCTAGTCCCTAAAGGTCTTACTGTAACCACAGACATTGCACTATAAGCCTAACCAAATGCCTGTTTAAAGCAGCGAGCATTAGCCAATTTCTTAAGTTGTCTTGGAAAACAAAGGGGAAGGTTTTAAAATTGTACTCATGGACTGGCAAGTCCTAAAAGCCATGATACATTGCTTAGCAGAATTTTGAGAGCAATTATATTCAAGGACTAGCAAATCCTAAAAGCCATGATACATAGCTCAGTAGAACTTTATGAGAGCTATCTTATTTGCACAATCATTGTCTTGGTTGCAATTTTCATCTACAAGTCTACTAAATATTCCAATTTGCAAGTGGCAATCAAGTTCAAACTAAACCATAATACTGCAGAGGATTGAAGGGAATATCCGAGGGGACTAAAGAAGAACTTGTGATGGTTTTAGAGTAATCGAAATCTACATAATCACAAAGAGGTACAGCACACTGTTAATGGTACTAGGCAAAAGTAGAAAGAACTAGAAATAGATATGCACAAGCTCTTTTTGTATCATGAGTACCACTTATATTTTATTAATGGAAGCATTCAGCGTTTTACACACAAAAATATAGACGGCATTAAACATTTGACAAATAGCAGACAAAAATGGTAAAGCACACTAATAATTTACTATATATAAAAGTATATAAAAAGTATTTAAAAGACCTAAAATAAATATATACATGCTCTCCATGCCTATGGTCTGTTCTAATCCAAGTTCCAAGCCCTAAATAATACGGCAGATTCACTTGCCTTGGAAAACCACTTGATTAGCATTCTAGTGTTTATTGCTGTGGTTCAGACAGGGAATTATCTGAAGGCTATTTGTCTTCATGGGGAATTTTGCCTTGGAACCTTATGCAATGAGCTCTTCATAATTTTTGAGCAGTAATGTGGCAGTCACTTGATAACTGATTAACATGTTTATTGTTTTCAGAGTTTAACTTCTGTTGTAGTGTGAGCTACCTAGTGAACAAAATATGATGCGGATCTTGTGGCAGTCAAGCAAGACTTTTATCTGGCTGAAAGAACAGAATGGGCATTCAAGCATTTAACAATGGTGTTTAGTAGCTAACTGAAGTGTGGTTTTAGGGAGTTGTGTCAAAGGTTGAACGGTCAAAAGGGGGACCAGTGGCTTAAGGTTGGGTGGTCATTAAATAGTTCTCTTAGTTATAATAGGCAAAAATCTTAGAACAAGAAACTGATAGGTGTTATGGATGAAGTTCACACATGGTAGCTACTGTACTGTTTAAACATTAATATACCACATTTCTGCTCAATATCAACCCTAGAATCACCACTTGAAGTTTGTATGAAGCCCTGAGACACCACATTCACAAACTAGTTTTGTTTTGTCAGCAAATAAATCATGCCATGATTGTATACAATACTTAATACTGTACACCTGTTAAATGTTGCAACCCTTACACATAAGGAACTGTCAACATTAGGTTATAAGAAACATGTTATTGCTTTTGTTGTTGCAACTGGTTCTTCTTGACATGAACCCAATGGACCAAAGGAAACCGGGCACTGTCCTATCCCCTCGATCTTTGGTTGAGTTTATACTGAAGGGCTGTCTGTGCTGTGTTAATTAGGTGCCAAGTCAAGTACAGTAATACCTTGATATACGATACCCCTAGATGCGATACCCCGGCTTAATGATGGGGTTAGATTTTTTTTTTTTATGTGTCCGACTCTGGGCATAGGCTTCACAGCCTGCTATCAAGGCCCAGTCGTCCTCCTACAATCTACATGTCACCACTTCGGCGCTTAACACCCACCGTCCATATTGAATACATGCTAGGGCTGTCTCATACAGGACTGGTGTATTGGTGTTAGCGGGGTCATTTTTACGACATGTCGGCGGGTCTTCTGGTAGATCAGTAAAGCCTGATTTAATGAAATTCAAATCGAGATACCAACATACCCTGCCTAACGATGGCCAAACCCCAGTTTAACGATGGGTTTTGATTTTTTTTACTGATTTTGATGATATCTTACACTAAAATTGTGTGTTTAGGTTAATTTATGAACTGTTTTTAGACATAGATTAATATGTTTTAGCCATAGGTGGGGTGAAATCATTTTGGGGTACAGTTTACTAGGCTTGATTTTTTCCAGACTTATATTTGACAATTTTCAGATTCTACTTGTTGATTTTAGTGAGTTATTTATAGGTATTAGGCTTACGTTAGCTTCCTTGACAGCTGTTAGGCCATTTAGATTGGCTTTAAACTTGTTTTGGGGCTCATCTGGGTGAGTTTTTGGGCTTGGTTTCGGGGGAAACCCAAGGCTGATAAGCGTTCCACATTACTTTACATGTTAAAAGTACCCCAATATACGATATCCCGCCTAATGATGGGGTTTTACCTAACCAATTACATCGTTAAACCGGGGTATGCCTGTATGCTGTGATGTTCAGAACTGCAGTGCAGTTATGACACAGTGTAATGTTTTGTGAGCTGCATTTTGTGTTTATGCTGAAGCAGTGAAAGGGTATGATATTCAGTAGTGTTTTTGATGTCTCCATTATATACAAGGCTCAATACACTCAATACAGTCAAGGAACAGGATTCTTTGCTTGTTTCCAGCACTGTCCCTAAGAAAGACTACACGGGATGTTCAGAAGACTGTCTAGCGAACAACTACTACAGAGACTGTTAAGCACAGTGGTAAAAACATGCAAAGAATCCTGTTCCTTGACTGTAACAAGCCTGAAATATATTGGAAACATTAAAACTACTACTGGTAACATGGTGGTAGGTGAGGGTGCCCATCATCCACTCACTTGATGTAGTACTGCCTACTTCCTTCATGTCTATCAATCTTTTTCTGTCTCTCTCCTTCCTCCTCCTATTTTTCCTGCCACTGTTTGTTACTCTTCCTTCCACTTTAGGTAGGTGGTTACAATGCTGGGTGATAACCAAATACTGTAATAAAATAATTTGGTGACATGTAGCCTACTATGGTGCCCCTGATAACTAGGTGGAGATGGAACTTGGCATCCACCCAGGAACTAAATCTCAACACTAATTCCTATGCCTCACCACAGCAAGGCAATGTCATCTGTATGGGAACATCGATTCACTGCATGGGACAGCCTTACAGGGGTGGCTACTTGACTGCAGTTGATGGGTCTGCTCAATCAGACAGACTGAGGTAGCACAACAACAACAACAACAACAACTGTGCCTGGCACTTAGATAAGTCTGTTACTGTATTACTTTAATCAATGTTCAAGGTAAAGTGTCAATGCAAAAATATAGAGTTCATGTACTTTAATCACCAAGAGACAACACAGAACATACTGTATATGAATTAAAGAATCTGATCCACGACAAACTTCTATACAAGCAGTTTAGAAAACCATTACATCCACTGAATTTGAAGACTTAACACAGCTATCCAATGAAGCTGAAACTGCTGAAACATTTGATACAAATTCAGTACAATTACTACAACATACTTTATCATAATCCACGGAATAATGTGGGCGGAATCTTTAACTGCAATTATATTGCTAGGATAATATGCCAAGCTTAACCATACTGCCATGTACGGTACAGTAAACCCTTCATAAGTCGAACTTTTAGGAGATGGAATCTTCGGTTAGACGAACTCATGCCGAGACCACGTACGTAAGTAGGCCAAAATGCGGAGGTAGGGGGACAAATGGCGCCAGGCGGACACGTGGCGCCAGTCTGCTGCTTGCCTTCGGAGACATGGTCGTGCCATTCTTACTGTCAGCCACTGCTGAGAAGTGCTTTCCTTTTTTTGTCTTCTGCCTTGCCATGGAAGGTTCAAAGTGTAAAAGAAGTGATACTGGCACCTCTAGTCATAAGGGAATGAAGCTAAAGAAAAAAAAAAGTGTGCATGTGACTTAGTGTTAAGTGATCATGATTAAAGTTCAGTACTATTATTACTGCAAGTGTTACATTGCAGTCTATTATAGTGATTACATTTAAATTTAGTTCTTAATGTTCAGTGAAATAAATACTGGGTACTATTTAGAATATTACGTTAAACTGTGAACTCAGCCACCTCGGTCTAACACAAACTACCGACAGATGTGTACTGCCTCTAACGAAATGTAAATTAAGTGTACTGAATTGTTTCTTTTTTGTCTTTCTTTGTTCATTTATACACTGTATATGCTCCTTTACTTTAGTGTTAAAAGGACAAATAATAAGTATTGTTTTTGCGATTTGGAGGGTGAAAATCCAACCACAACACACGCTGCCAGCGAGTCTGTATACTGCCTCTGTGAATGATTTTCTACCAATTAACCACTTCAGTACCGTGACATCTATTTCTACTTTATTTACGCTTCCTCCAGCCAATTTTATGGCACCCAGGACTGGACTCACGTACTGAAGGGGTTAACGAAGGCTGTACCAACCCCGTGCACTTCCAAAGATCTTCCCTACACTGAATTAAACTGTCTGGTGGCAGCAAGAACAAAATGAAAATACACCCAGCACTCAAGGTGTTAAAGGTATATTAAATGCACTAAATTGTTTTTTGTCATAACTTATTTATGTACAGGCTAAATGCTCCTTGAATTTAGTGTTGAAAGGGCAAGTAATAGGTACTGTCTTGGCAATTTTTTGGGATGAAAATTCTGTAAGACAGAAAATTCGGTAATTCAAACAAGGGTAGAGCCCCATATAGTTCGACTTATGAAGGGTTTACTGTACAGTAATTATTACAAAAACTTATTGCACCAATACTGTACTTAAACCCAGCAGTCACAGCAACTTTCATCATCATCAGTTATACCTAAGAAATATCATCCAACTCCCACTGGAGCTCACTAGTTCATCCTTCAGTCTGTAAGAAGTCTCAAAATGATTAATCGTTTGTGCAATCCCACAAGCTGATACAAAATAACTCTACACAATTCTTGGTATCACTTAAATTTTCACAGCAGTTCTTGATAGTAATGGCTTCACATCACATGAAAATTGAGGTTCGTGTTGGGTGCTGAGAGAGTGTCCCACGATGGAAGTTCCTGAAAAAATTCTGGCCGCCATCTTGTGACATTGATTGTGCTCCGATTTAGTTTTTCCACAGCTTCCAAGTCAAAGTCATCCTCCTTAAGTGGGTCAATGGAGAGGCTGAGGAGGGCAGGAAAGTGAGGCACAATATGGAAAAGCAAAGACCTCAAGTAGATGTTGTCTGGAATGCTCTCGTCCACAAAATCCAACCCATCGAGCCATTTAGGTTTGGGAATCATATGGAGATGAAGGGTCTGGACAGACTCTGAAGCAAGTGGATGGAAGTACGCTTCCAACTGCAGCGCAACTGACACTCCTAAAGTCTGAAAAATATAACTGTTTTAGTTTGGTAACACATGTAGGCTATACTTACTTAGGTTTAGTTGGGTGCAGACTGGATGCAGGTTTGTGCCTCTATATCCTGATCTCGCTTCCTTTTCATATATAGCACAAAGACCAGGGGTTCTTTACTCATTTTACCACAACACATGTCAATGTA